>JAQFVV010006205.1:1197579-1395162 GCA_028023455.1 Epiperipatus broadwayi
ATTCTGTTGGGAAAATTAAATATTTAATTGCAACAATTATTATATTAAAGAAATAATATAATAATATAATTTAGAATAATAATTTCGATACCATAAAAGCAAATATACATTTCTCTTCCACAAAGACTACTTTTAAAACATATAATATTAAATATAATTTATACTGTAAAATATAATATTTATTTAATTTTAAGTTATTGCTGTTAAAATTCAACTTTTAATACATATTTTAAAGATTTATTACTACACTATTTTATTATGGCCAACTTTCCTGAGCATATACTATTATACATTTAGCTTTATTTAACTGTTTTAAATACATTTAGCACAATTTTAGGCATTAAATATTGTCATCTTACTTTAATTAAGCTTTTAAAAAGATTGTCAGCATAACATAGTCATTATAACAATAGAATACTTCTTAAATTTAAATTTTTTTAGTAAATTGATATAATAAATTTATTCTGACCTAAAGAAAATGGCACAATATATATCTCTGAGAAAAGGAACTCTGGAATATACACATTGGAAGAAGTACTCTTATAATCTTACCAGCGGAAATTATCTTTCTATTAGAGAATTCAAATTCAGGGATATTATAGGTGCTGCATAATCCAAAAAAAGGTGAATTATGATATAATGCTAGAGAGTAAAAAATCCAAGTCAATTTGAGGTGAGTGTCTGTCATTATTAAATGAGATGGAACTTTTATGCAGGAATCCCTTTTTGCTGTATGACATTTTGAAATCCCTAATAATAACAATGGATATGGGGAAAATACAAATGTGGACTTTAAAGTCAGTATTAGCTTGCTAATTATTGTTGGGCCAGAGGGATTTTAGACAGATACTATGTTCTGAACTATTGCTTAGTGTAGTGACATAGAATGATGATGAGTATATGTGTATCAGTATATAAAATTTTAAAGGAATTAAATGGGTATAACTAGTCTTTGCTGATAGTGTGCCAGAAGTTGTAGAAAAAATAATAAACTCCCTATTTCTAATATAATTGAATAAGTCAACCTAGCAAATAAGGCTGAATAATTTATCATTTGTTTGCTGAAAAGTCTTTACAAGTTTATGCCTCTGATGGAAATGTACCTATTTAAATAACATTTTATAATCTAAATTACACACAATAAAATTAAAAAAGGAATATTAGCTAGAATAATGACATACTATACATATGACTGAACAGTCAGTGACTGGAAATGGATATTTGCAAGAATCCCTTAGCATTATCACTGATTAAACAATGTGAACCACATATAACGAAGCTGTGTTATACATTATTTCAATATACATGGCAATTATATGCTATCCAAAAAAAAAAAAAAGTAAACAAATAAATAATAAAAACATTGACATTCTCAAACTTGTTAAATTTATGAATCTCAATATAACACTAAATATAACATTTTAAAATCTAGACACAAATATACTTAACCATATTTTCTTCATAATTTAAATAAAAGTTCAGAACTGTAATTGTAAGTACATGTAAAGAAAAAAAATGTAATTAAACATAAAATTTGTAAATTTAATAAATTTTATGATATGTCAGCAGTTATTTTTCTAACATGGAATGCCATATGCAATTATGTTTTAAAAACAAAATGATTAAAAATCATATATTGATTAAATTTTACAATGCTGCAGCAGCTATTTTTTCATTTCAGAGTGCTGGACATGATCATGTTTATTTCTTCAGCATTTATTGAAAACTTCATTTCAGAATTTGGTTTATAGTATTTAGCATCATTAAATGTTTTCTAAATGTGCTACTAAAAGTTTTATTAAATTCAAAAACATTCTCAAAGTTGATGCAGATTTAAAATCATCAAATAACTAGAGATGATGTAGTCATTTAAAAAAAAAAATTTCTCCTAGAGTGTAATTAATTGTGATGAAAGCAAAAATTTTGTTATTTTATTGAAAAAAAAAATAGATACAATACAGTAAGTTTTTCTATTATTATTTTTTGAGTGAACGTGAATGAGTAAGCATACATACTATAAGTATATATAATATTTAAATACAAGTATAGTATATATACTGAACTTAATGTAATTAGAAGGGATTTGAACCCAGACTTTCAAGCTCCTTACATCTATTTACTCTATATTATGCAACTGATTCACTTGACCACATACATATGAAAAAGATAAATGATCTCTAATATAATAAAATTTGTAGAAAGTATTTAAAAATGTCTTTTGAGCAGATTTTGTTGATCAATGCATATCTAAAATACGTGCATCTGTATTTTTTTTTTTTTTTTGAGAAGCATAGTTGAATTTTTTTATGTGCAAACACAAAACACTCACACACACACACAAAATTGATATTATAGAAAAATATATAAAATAGGATGTGCTAAATCAAGCATAATAAAACAATATTTGAAACAGTTCTACAAAAATTATATTACTATAATTATACAATTGATATTAAATTTAGCTAAAATAATGCAGCTAACATTCCATTTAAAAGTATATGAGTGCATGTATGAAATTTCTGTCTGTTTAAAACTTAGTCAATTTAAAAATTGATAGGTGTGAAACTATTAAATTAATTTATTTTATTGAGTATTACAATTAAATTAACACTTTACTTATTAAATGAATTTATTAAATAAAATATTTGAGAATTTTAAAGGGATATTATAAATTATTTAATTGTCAAATAAATGATTGTAGATTTTTTTTTTAATAATCCAAATTAATGTACAATATTAAATATATGGTATTATATTTTTATTTTCATCTTAATCAATGTTTCAAATTTACATGCTTGGAATAAATCCAAACCTTTGTAATCAGCTATAAAACTTAAAAGAAGTAAATAACTTTGTGTAATTTTGACGAATTAAAATAATAGCTGACCATAAGTTATAAATATGACCTCTTGTCAAAATTCAATCAGTCTTTGTTAAACTATAGATCATTCAGGACTCTGTTGAATTAAATTTTAAAATAGCCATTTTAATAGTCTTCACTATGATGGCAGAGTATAAAAATTTAACTCTGGGCATTTTGCCTAGCTGGAAAATCTCTCAAACTAAATGGATAAACTTATCACCAAATACTACTTTAAAGAAAATTCAATTTACTGTCTTCAACCATTAATGGAATTTTAAAAAAATTGTTTATGGGATACTTGTAGCATCAAACAAATCATTTGTCTTTTTTTAAAAAAAAAAAAAAAATTGGAATAACTTGTTTGGGAACTTATTGATTACCTGCCTGTGGATTAAGGAAAGTTAAAACTTTATACAATATAAATCTAAACTTATAAATTCGCAGTCTTGGGGAAACTGCTTAAACCTTAATGAAGATCAATAAAGTTCATTTGATTTATCGATTATTTGTTTGCTAAGACTTATAAATTATTAAAATAGCCTGAACTACAACAAAATAAATTGAATACAGTATATTTAAACTAAAGGATTAGTAATCTACTGTCTTTAAATTACATTATAAATGTTAATGATAGGAGATATTAGTCTACAAATGCTTTCTAAAGAATTAAACAGCTCGCTTTGCATAAAACTGTAATTTAATGTCAGCCCTATAATAATAGGGCTGCCATTATTGATAATGGATTTATGATTATGAATGCCATAGTCTGAAAATATGGTAAATTTTATAAATTGATAAGCAGACATTCTTAAATGGTTTAATGAGATAACTATGCAATCCAAAATAGGATTACTAAGTATGCATTATTAAATCTCTTAAAATCATTATTGAAGCTGTGCATATATATATAAATATATATGCTGGCTTCACCACCATTCACTGTGGACTAACTAAGACCCTAAGTCCAACCACAGTTAATGTATATTTCTTTTTCAAACTAAATTTATCGTTTTGCCTAAATTAAAAGATTTAATAAAATAAAATATAGAAAGTTAAAATTATAATTGCAATTATTTTTAAAATATATTTGGTAGAATTCGATGAATTTCTTAATTAAATAGAATCCATTAAGAAAAGGAATTTAATTAGTAAAACATTTTTCTGAATTAGATAAAAATAGATAACAGGAAACATTTGAAACAACGGGCATGATTCGCTACTAATTAGCAGATTAAAAACATAATGGAAAAAGGGTATAAATAAAGAACTTTTCTTTAGTTTTTGGTCTTATGCTTGCTGGTAACCTGTGCTGAAGGTCAGAGAGAAATCTTAAGAATTTTGTTGGAAGAAATTTTGCTGAAAGATTGGACAGTATAGCGAACTCTTGCTTGCTGTACTTACTTCAAGCTGCACTCTATTCTTTCAGCATATAAATAAAAGAATCCAGAAATGTGTTGCTCTGCAAAAATGCAGGGGTAACTTCTTTGCCTTCGCTCTCCTTAGCTGTTCCTGATGCAGGAGTCGTAATCATGTAAGCCAGGCAGAGAACAAAAGTATCTGCCCTGTATCCATGAAAATCTGCCCTCAAAACATGGAAAAACAAATTTGAAGAACCGAGAAGACCTGCGGGGAAACATCAAATGAACTCATTTTGACCCACCCATCTAGTTACCGGTAACGTTCCCATAAATTATTAAAATATCTTTGTAATTTGCAATTTCAATGTATATTTATGCTTTTCTATATATATGTTTTTTAAATCTATGTATTCAAGTCTTGTGAAATTATATTTCATTAATTGCTTTCTTTTTTCTTTAAATACTGTAATGGGTGGTAGGGTTATTACATATAATGGCGGCGGTAATTCTTATTAATTTAATTGAAAAATGCTTCGTTTAACTTTCCGCCATTATACTCCCGTAATTGAGTTATTTATTTTATATAACTATTTATTTAGAAAGAAAAGGAAGCAAATCATAGAAAGTGCAAAACTCTAATTTAAAATCAAGATTTAAATTGCTAAATATGCTATTATAAAACTTTCCAAACTTTAACTTAGTTTTTTTTGTATATATATATAAAAGAAAGATCCTTATCAAATGCCATTATATTTTAGTCAATGAAGGGTTACAAATTTAAAGTTATATTTTAAAGAGCGTGAAATAAAATGTTCGCATTTATATTTTAGTACTAAGAGAGAGTACATTTTGACAATATGTATTAAAAAATTATTAAATAGCATTGGCTTAGTGGTGAATGGGTTAAATTTCAACTAAATAAATAAAATATCCGCCCACTTGTTCTTTTTATTAATTCAAATTTTATAAAGGTGAAGTTACTATTTTTCTGCGGATTTTCAGTGATAGTTGAGCTTTCCTAAGATATATATTTTGCAGAGGGTTTCTTTTTTAAATTTAAAGGTCGTTGACCGTATTTATATGGTATCGTGCCTCGGGTGATCTACTGGGCCGCTCAGCATAAATTACAGTGCTTCTTTTGCCAAGTTTGCTTAGGTTAACATACCTACATTCGGACCTTCTGAAAAATAAATAAATTGTTCGGGATCTCATGTCGATCTCAGTTCCTTAAATGTACGTAACTGGACATAAGCAACAAAAACTCCGATCCTGAATCCGGGTCACGCGTTTAGCGAACGGATTCCATTTTTCTTTCTAACCTAGTTTAGAGAAGGAGAGCTATCCAGTCTTGTGTTAACCTCTTGATAACTATTATGTCTCGAGCCTCACAGCCCACTATATGCTATCGCCTGTGTGCATGGTCTTGTATATTTATATTTATTAGGAAATCTTTCTCAAAATATCATCGAAGTGTTTCAATTATAGCTGGAAATTCCTGCTGGGGTCACTTTATCATTCTTCTTAAATCATAAGTAGGGCGGTGATTTAAACCTGTCCAAAGTGTTTAGTTGAGTTTGAGACCACCTATTTATTTCTATGTTCTCTAACCACAGAGTTAATGAATCATCTCTCTCTCTCTTGATTTCTTTTACGTAACACTTCCATTGGCTGGAATATTTTAAAGAAAGAAATGATAATGTAAAATTTTGTCTGTTCTTATCATTACGATCAATGGATCTTTCAAATATGTTTATCCGGTTGCAGTGAAAATAGCCTGTGACCCTATTAATAAAACATTGTATGAATTCTTTTAATGTAAATAATAAAAGTTTGTGTTATCTTTCATTCACTATAAATAAAACTACTTAGTATTGTTTTCTTTTGTAACATACATATGTACATCTGATCATTATATATGTAAAAATTCCTTTTCATGGTCTCTTCTCTCCCTGACCACCGGGCATACATTAAGATTAAATTCTAGTGAGGTTTGGGGAGTAAGTCGCTTAGTAGCAATCTAGAGGAGTAGGTGAGGTTCGAACCCCATCTATCTGCATCTCTAGGTGAGGTTAAAGCAGCTCTACTTTTCTTACCGTTACATTATATTAAGTGTTACTATGGATTTAAATCTACGAAATGGATTACCTTGTGCTTCTGATTAATTTTAGTGCTTATATTAAGTTATTATGAGTAAATTATAAATGTTGGAATACTTGCAAAAGTGTAAATGCTTCCACAGGATATTTTAAACTGTTCATGAAAATAGGATTACGTGTTTGAGAAATTACTTAATAAATTTTTTGTATACTTGTTGAATTATTTGATTTATAATTATTATTAGTGTAATAAATAAATAAATAAATAAGCAAACAGTTTATACTTTGTAGCTAATTTCTCAAGATAATGTTAACATAAAAAAGTATGGGTAACAACTTATATTATTATTAATAACATTGAGTAGGAGTGTAATATCGGTGATTTACATTTTGTATTGGAGACAGGTTGCATTTAATTATTAAACTAACTTATAAACTTTTGTAAACCCATTCATGTTTAACTTACTTTATGTTTTATTAGTCCTTGAATTCGGCCTTAGATTAATAGATAGTCAAACATCCTGAGTAGATGATTAAATCACCAAAGTATATTTATCTGTATAGTACCTATGATAGTTGTATAATTTGATAAATGCTGTGCTATGCAATGAAGCATTCTTATAGTATTAATAAAATAAATTGTATTTGTTAGTCAAGGTATACTCCTAATTGTTTAAATTTTAAATATAATATAAGAAACATAGCAAGTTGTTTTAATAAAAGATATGAAGGTCATAATTAATGAAGCTATGTATTTTGTAAAACATTGTTAGGAGTACTAAGTAAATAATTTTCTTGCTCCAAAAGAGTTAAAGAACTAGTTCACTCTTGTAGAGTGAGATTGTTAATTTATTAATTATTGTTATAAAGACAATTAAGGACATTATAAAATATTCTTATCCTCCTGTGTGTAAGATTAGGTTTTGATTTAATATTGTTCAACCCTTTCCAATAGTGTCTTGTCTTTGCAACACTTTATAATCACACACATAATCACAACCCAGTACTTATTAATATTGTTATAGAATTTTATTATTAAAGTTATGCTTATTGTTATTTGTAATAAAAGCAATTGTTATATTTAAATATATCTGTTTGTCATTATTGAAATCATAGTCTTTACATATTGTTGAAATGAAAGGTTATATTGCAAGCTAATAAATTATATATTTATTAAATTTATCTACACTATTTATTATTATTACTGTTATCTGAAATATAAATTAGTAGGGTAGGATGTTGTATAAAAAATTCATTTTACATTCATCATACCTGGAATAATTTAATAAACTTTAAATCTATATGGCTTTTAATTGAATGCTTAAGATTGATTTAGTTAATTGAACATTATATTTAATTTATGAATAAGAGAGAGAAAATTTGCTAGCCTTATTTAAAAGGACATACTATTTTGTATCAGAGTAGTTCTTTACACAAAGGATATTGCATCAGAGTGTATGTATTCAAGAGTACAGTAAGATTATTACTCTACATCTATAAGAGTACCCTGAGAAATTTATTTTTCATATATTTAATGTATTATTGAAATTCTGGAATATTATTATTTATTTTATGTGGAGAATAAACATGCATTCATTTTAATTTATTTTTCATAAGGGCACAACCAATCTCAAACACACTAGTCTCAACCTATTGTCTTTTGCTCCTACCTGATTGTGATCTGAACTTTGGGTTACAATATATATGTTCATGTTGAAAAGTACTTACATTTGCAGTTTACTAAATGATATGTATTCTATTATAATAATATATGGCCATTCATACACAAGTATAGCCATTCCAAGACAAAAGAAAGAACAAAAACTACTATAGAAATAAGTTTTTCAATGATTGTACAAACCACCCTGTTAACCCACAAATATATCCTCATATAAAACATGCTGGTTCATTTTTCTGTTTATTTGATATTTTATGATATTGTCTTTTAATTTCTACAGCAGAAACTTTTATTTTTGAAATACTTCAACAACATGTCTAATTGTAGCTCTCAAATGTATTCTATTCTCTACCATATCTTTCTAATAGCAATAATTAGCATTGTACTTCTTTAGGATAGCTTTGACATAATCCTGATATCATAGACAGGTCTATCTCCCCCACAAAAATCATGCTGAAGTTCATCATACCTTTTAGGAAGTCTTCATTTGTTATTCATTTTACATGTTCAATCCATTGAAAATGTGATTTTACAATAGGGGATTCAATAGTATCACAGCAGCAAACTAAAGAATATTAATTTGTTTTATGATCTTGCCATGTATTTTTAAAATTTTACAGAGTATTCTTAAATGAAACTTTTTCAATACTTTATATTACACTGATATGGTAACCTAGTTTTTCTTTCATACAATAAATTGAATAAAATAACAGCTCTATATACAGCTAACTTAAGTTGCAGTAGTTATTTCCCTGTGATGACTTGTTAAAAACAGCAGCTGCACATTGGAGTGTGGATTGTACCCCAACATTTAAGTTTAAATCTTTCTACTTATAAAATTACCAAGATATTTAAACTGGTTTATATTCTCAACTTTGTAATCATCCTAGCTAAACTTTGCTGAGGATTTTTCTTCTCACTAGTACTTGAATCAAAATTAATTAATTAAATCTTTATATATTGCATTCAAAGTATTAGAACATTCTATAAATCATCTTTTGAACTGATAAAAGTAGGCAATCATTATTCTTTTTTCACTTTTGATTTAAATGAAACCTGTAGCATATTTTTATCCCTGTTTGATTAAGCTGCCTATAAACAATTCTAAAGACCACTGTCATAAAAAGTGAAAATAATATTGGTACAAGTTCACATCCTTGTTTAACACCAGTTTTTGTTTCAAATGACCCAGATTTTTCACCTGTAGTAATCATACTTCTTATTCCATCATATGGAAATTATTTAATATGAATAAAGTTTAGTGGATAACCAACTAATTTCAGACAATGTCATAGACTTGTCATATTAACTGAATCAAATGCTTTCATAAAATCAATAAAAGCAACATAACACCTTTGTTCCAGACATTTTTGTTGTCATTTTTTCTTGCATTTCTTTGGCAACAAAAGTTATGTCTCTAGTTGTATTTTTATATTGGACTATTTTCATCATCTAATATGTGTGTTGAATGTCTTTAGAAAAGTTTAATTTTAGTTAAATATTCCAAATGCATTCAACTATTAGTAATATCACAGCAAACAGGTTAGTATATGCACTAACTGTTAGTAATATCACAGCAAACAGGTTAGTATATGCACAACGTTTCGAGAGGTATTTTTCTCCCCTCTTCTTCAGGTGTTGCTGGCCTGACCAGTGACAGTACTAGCATGGGATTCGAACCTGGGTCCTTAGATTTTTGATTATTGAAGATTAAGGTAATGCTCTAACCAACTGAGCCATCCTGCCAAAGGCAATATGTAGTAATTTCATATACTTATCTGATTTATTTCGCCATTTTTTCCTCAGAGCAAAATTTGATTAGTAGTTTCCATACATTATGTATAGTCACACTAGGTTGGCTTATGGAAACCACTAATCAACTTTGCTCTGAAGAAAAAGTGGAGAAATCAGGAGGAACCTCATAGATAAGTATATGAAATTACTACATACTGTTGCCTTTGGCAGGATGGCTCAGTTGGTTAGAGCGTTACCTTAATCTTCAAGAATCTAAGGATCCAGGTTCGAATCCCATGCTAGTACTGTCACTGGTCAGGCCAGCTACACCTGAAGAAGAGGGGAGAAAAATACCTCTCGAAACGTTGTGATATTACTAACAGTTGGTGCATATACTAACCTGTTTGCTGTGATATTACTAATAGTTGAATGCATTTGGAATATTTAACTAAAATTAAACTTTTCTAAAGACATTCAACACACATATTAGATGATGGAAATAGTCAAAATACAGCTAGAACATCATCATCACAAACCTTCAGAAAAACATTATGTCTCTAGTGTGTCTTGATTTTCTGAAAGCACACAGAGTTTCTGATAATGATTGGAAGCAACCTATTTAATAAAATTCTTGAAAGTACTTTTGGTGTAGTAGATAATAATGATATTCCACTATAATTACTGCAGTCTTGTCTGTTTCCTTTGTTTTTAAAAATTGGAATAATAAAGTTATTTTTAAGATTCAGTGGCACAATTTTTTATGAGTCTATATATTTCTAAAAAATTCCAATATTTTTGAAGTTGATGTATCGCCACCATATTTTAAAACTTCTCCAGTCATTTCATCAAAAACCTGCAGCCTTTCATTATTCTTAAGATTAGATAGAACTATTTTGACAAAATTAAACTGAATATGTTTTGTCCAAATCTAAATGAATAAATAAAATAGATATATCATTTAAAGTCATCATCTCAGTTCTTGTAACATTATTTGAAGATGGCCAAAATATTTCCGCCTGCTTAAAATATCATTATCATCACATAGGAAATTGCCATAGCTAGATTTGATAGGATTGTGATAGCATTTCTCAGATCCACATGTTACTTTCAATGCATCAAAAAAGATCTAGGATGACGGTATCTTCTTTGCAGTTACAATTCACCAATCATATTTAAGTCTTTTTGTCAATCATTGAACTTCTGGACTCAGATTTTTATATTTGTTTTGAGATTTCACTTTTAATCTATTGTTCAGTTAAGTAGAAAATGCTATATGATTCTTTTTAATTAAATCACTAATAATAAAATCATTGCCAGAAAGCCAGTCATGATCCTTCTTTTTAGTGAACCTAAAAATAGATTTATTTGTATCTATAACACACTCCTCAAGAGAATTCCATGTTTCAGTAATATAATAGACCTAAAGATCCAAATTAGGAATTTTAGCATTTAATAACTGTTAAAATTTAGTATGTACAGTAATTCTTCTAAAGAATTAATTTCAATTTTTGGTATTTGTGAGTTTTCAGGAATACCAAGATGGCAGCCCTTATTTTTACTAAATATACAGTTTCGAAGGTTTACCAAGATGGCAGCCCATATTTCATTAACTATCTTCTGATGTTTGCAAAATTAATGTTAATTTTTTAAAAAAGGAATAAATTCCTATAAATTTAATTGGCAATCTTTATTTCAATTTTTTTTATTTACTTCCTGAAGATGGGTTAATATACAGTTTCGAGGGCTTACCAAAATGGCAACTCTATTTCATTAACAATCTTCCACTGTTTACAAAATTAATGTTAAATTTTAAAAAAAAAGGAATAAATTCCGATAAATTTAATTGCCAATTTTTATTTCAATCTTCCGACATTTACAAAATTAATGTTAAATTTTAAAAAAATAAATAAATTTAATTGCCAATCTTTATTTCATTTTTTTTTTTTTTATTTACTTCCTGAAAAGGGTTAGTTATGTTTGCTAAAAGTGAATGGAAGGCCTACAACCTCCCGAGTTACATTTACAAAAAATGAACCAAAAATAAAATATATATATAAGTATAATAATTACAGTTTATTCATGTCGGCAGCATGCAATTCCTTATGGCTTTTAAAATCGCTACAAGTGAATCTTGTTGTTGTTGCAGTTGATGCCACATAAATTCTGCCAAATAGGAATCCAGGTGTTATCGCGGTTTTTTAATTTTTTTCATTTCATGACCATTAAATGCACACTTTTCTGGAGGCTATGATTCCATACATTTGGAAATATTTCACTGCATCCTATTCTGTGATAAGAAGGTCCAAATTTTGATCATTGTCACAATTTGCAAAAAAAAATTGGTCAGAACGAAACATGCGGAAACGAAAATTGTAATAATTTTAAGGGTGTCTCATCACTTCCACATTATAAATATAAAAAAACGGTAAAATTTATCACAATTTATATGAAATTTATCAGAATTTATTACTTTTTTGAAATTTTATATTATTATTATTATTTTAATTTAACAAGTAAGATCTTTGGGAGATTGTAGACCCTCGGAACATTTGTATTGATTTTGGAAGCAATTACGGATTACACGCCGTCAACATGAGTAAACTTAAATATTATATTTATATATATTTTTTTTTTTGGTTCATTTTTGTAAACTAAGCCATCATCGGAAGATTGTATTATTATTATTTTTTTGATTCATTTTTTGTAAACATAAGTAAGACATCTTCAGAAGATTATAGGCCCTCCACTTACTTTTTGTAAACATAACTAACCCATCTTCAGGAAGTAAATAAAAAAAAAAAATTGAAATAAAGATTGTCAATTAAATTTATCGGAATTTATTACTTTATTTTTTAATTTAACAAAATAAACATAGCTTCGGGAGATTGTAGGCCCTCAACTCATTTTGTTAACAATTTTTTTGGGGAAGTAAAAACCAAAATTGAAATAAATGTTTATGAAATGTATTCCTTTTTTAAAAATTCATTAATTTTGTAAATGTTTTTGGGGAAGTAAAAAAAAAAAATTGAAATAAAGATTGTTAATGAAATTTATCAGAATTTATTCCTTTTTTAAAAATTTAATATTAATTTTGTAAATGTCGGAAGATTGTTAATGAAATACGGGCTGCTATTTTGGTAAACTCTCAAATCTGTATATTTATCAAAAATATGAGCTGCCATTTTGGTACTTTTGAAAACTCACAAGTACCCAATTTTTTTGTAAATATGAATGGAATAAATTTTTTTAATTACAGCCATCATTTTTATCTTGGAGCATAACAATCTATAATCAGTCCAATAATTTCCACTTGAATGTGCTTGCATAATGTGAACTCTTGTATTTTGACTTCTGACTATAATGTAATCTATTAAATACCATTATTTTGAGTGTGGATGATTTATGTTCATTTCTAGTGAATTTTCTGCCTAAACGAAGTTTTAGTCAAACCATATATGTTGTGTATAAACTCAATGATAGCTAAAGTTTACTATTTGTATCAATAAGTACATTAAAGTTTTCAAGAATAAATATTCTATTTTTTAATGGTATCTATTCCAAACAAAACATAATAAAATACCAGAAATAGTTGAAAATAAATTAATGTATAATAATAAACTAATAAGAATTTTTTTACAAGAAACTGATTGGAAGAAAATAAAAAAAAAAGTATTTGACAAATTTGTATAAATATTCAGATATATATATACAAAGTCACAAGAAATCATAGTGATTAAAAAATAAATAAAAAAAGTGTGCTATATAAATAGGATAAATAAAAAAAATATTGAAATTAATACAAGGAAAAAAAACAAATTATATAAAATTAAGCAAAGTCATGATTTATTTTGTAAATATAAAGCTTTAAGAAATAAAGTTAATTCTATGATAAGTGCAGAGAAATGAGTGTTTTATTATAATTTTTTTAATGAAAATAGAGGTGAAACTTGGAGAAAAATAAATGAAATATTATTAAAGAAATTATTTCTAGAAATGATGAAGATTTAAACAATTTTAATATAAATGATAATCATATTTGTAGAAAGAAAGAAACAAATTTAGTCAAGATAATAATATTTAAAAAAAAAAAAAAGGCAATCTTATTCAATATTTATGTCAAATTTAAATGCTTTATATGAAATAATAAAGAACGTAGAGTTAATATAATCACAAGTATAGATAAAATCAGAATGGCAGACATAAAAAATAATATTGGTATTTTATCAGATATTATAATTTACATGATTAATAAAATAATAGAAAGTAGTGAATTTCCTACATTATGAAAAACATCTATAATAAGATCACTTTTTAAATCTGGTGATAAAAACAATTTTGATAACTAGAGAGCTATATCTATTCTTCCTTTAATTGCTAAATTAAAAGAAAATTATATTTATAAAATTAAAATTTTTTAAATAAATAAAAATAATTTTTTTAATAAAAACTAATATGGATTCATAATAGGAAGAAAAACAATTATATTATTGGAGAATTTTGTAGATACAATTAATTAATAGCGCATTGAATGTTAAAGATTTTGTAACTTTTTTTTTTTTTTAGATTTTTATAAGGCTTTTTGACATTATTGAACATAAACAATTGATTCATAGTTTAGAAAAGTACGGAATTAGAGAAAAATTGTTTAGTTTTTTCAAAAATTACTTAAATGATAGATATGTTATATCAAAAATATAAAATGTATTAAGGAATTAACAAAAAATAAATAAATATGGAATTCCTCAAGATTCTATACTTAGTGCATTACTATTTTTGATTTACATGAATGATCTAGGAAATATTAATGTTGAAGGATCAATATATCATTGTGCAGATGATACTGTTTTTATGAGTGTAAATAACAATATTGATATTAGAATTAAAGAATGTCAAGAAAGTCTGAACAAAGCTTCAGAAAAAAATTTATATAAATGAAGAAAAAACAAAATGTATGTGAATATGTTCTCCTAACATGAAATATTAAAATATTGGTATCTATATTCACATGATTGTATATAAGGTAATAATGCAATATATAATGATAATAAATATATAAAAGTAGAACAAGTAAAATATATTAGATATTTTGGAATGATAATATATGAAAAAATATTTTGGAAACATCATATTAACATTAATTAATAAAATTAAATATTTTATGACAATGTTCTATAATGTCAGAGATATTTTTCTTTTAAATATTCTTTTTGTTATACATGAATCTTTATTGAGATATGGAATAAACAATATTGCTTTGCAAGCTTTTCTAATATTAATAAATTAGCATTACTGCATAAAATAATAATTGACCTAACAGAAGAAAAATTATATAGAAATAGAAAAAAGTGAATCAAAACTAATATTTTATTGTGCAATCAACTTCTTGAATATTTAATTATTGCGAAAAAAATTTTTGATAACTTTCAAAAAATCTTCTATAAAACAGTTTGAAATGTATAAGAATAGATATGTACATAGTTTCAAAATATTATAATGAATCACTTTTTAAATTATTCATTAATTTACATACTAAATTAAAAAGTTTGCAAACATTATTGGAAAATAAAAAATCAAATTAAAAAATATAATGAGGGAGAAAAAAAAACTAATTTAGTATATAGCAAAATATATATGAATATATAATATGATATAATTAATGTTTAAAAATATATGAGTTTATAGTATGATGTATTCAATGTTTAAATACATTTGTGTGTAAAATATGTAATCAGTGTTATTATTATTATCATTAGCATATTTGGTATTCTGTTTAAAATTAAAAGAAAATTTTAATATGTAATTGTTATGAAAATTTTCTTCTTACATAAAAGTGCTATTATGGCAGCTTAGTAGGAGAAAAATTACATTTATATTTCTGTAAATATATTTTGACCTGTATAAATAAATGAATAAATAAATAATGATATAAGTATAAAAAAAAAAAAAACAAGGGCATAGGCACTAAAAATTAGCACTAATACCATTTTGCAAGGCAAATTTTAACACCATTAGCCTTTCATTGATTCAATAATGAATTACAATAGAAGATATTAGACTTTACAGCAAATCCAACACCATGCATTCTCCTTTCACTGATTAACCTGCATTTCCAAAAAAAAAAAACGTATGTATATTCATCTCTTGACAGATGAATTTCTCTAAGAGCAGCTATGCATAATCAAAACTTGTCAACAAAATATGCGAGGGAACTCTAAACAAAATATGGCAGTTATCATGGTTTTTCTGTGCTTACTTTGTCAATAGTTTGACTTATGTTGAGCAATCAGAGTCCATTGTATTTAATAAGGCACTATTTTCACTATCTCTTAAGTTCTAGAATCTGTGCTTTCCAATTACGTTTCTTTCATGGAGTCTGACCAGGTTTATGCTTGACTGGAAGATTTTAAATTAATTGGAGATAGACAAATTGTTATAACATCCATATATTCTGAAAAGTTTTGTTTATAATTAATACAAGAGAGTTTTATGCGGGTATGTGTGTTTATAACTTTCAACTTGGCTTTGCTTTAATGGTGATGTTTCTTGAATCTCGGTGTTTATGTAATTTTCATTTTGTTTAATGTGGTTCAAGTAATCAGAAGATTCAGTATGGATGTTAGCATTGGCATTGGAATCACAACTCTATATTATATTCCTTATTTGCTGCATAGATTCAGAGGCATGAGATAGTATTATTATATATATATTGTAACGATCGAAATGAAAGTGAAGATCGAATCTAATTGCAAACACAATATCTGCTCTACAAGGGCGCCATCTAGGCATTTGATCCTAGAAAAATTTATAGAGTAGGCAGATACGCGCTGTTAAGATTCCACTTTATTTAAATATTCCGATCGTTAGCCCAAGTCACTAGCTCAGCGGAGACGCAGAGATAAAAATCTATACATTTTATATCTTAACTATAAAAGAATAAAAGCCACTGCCAGAAATTAACACATAAAAATATTTATTTATGCACATATAAAATAATATTTAAATTTTGAGGAATAAATTTAACGTTTATAATTTTATATTGAGCTTTAATTCTAAATTTAAGTAGATTGCAAATAATGAGTTTACTATTTATTTAGAGGGTCGAGTATGAATGGACTACATAGGTCTGCATTTGAAAAGAAAATATTCTTCCCTGATTTAACCTTAGGCAACAAATTTCGCAATCAACTGGCGCCAATCCATCTGATACATTCATGTATTCAATGTAGCATGATACGACAACACAAAATACTATATTGTCAGGAATGTACATCTGAACAATAAGTAGAAATAGAGAAGAGATTGACTCTCCACCAACAGGAATGTGACATCTGTTGGCAAGTAGATCAACAAACAAAAAACTCCATAGGAATGGACTGCGGTCTTCTGCCGACTTACAAACCCATCCATAGGCAAACAGAGGGTGTGTGGCGTATATCTATAATCCTGCCCGTAGCGAACCTCATACTACATCTACTAATTACACAAATATATCCAATCCATTGAACCAATTCAACTACGAAATGAATAACCTAAGATTACCCTCCCTTAATATAACTTTACAAACTATATAGCCATTCACGCCCGACTTAATTTTAACATTTAAATACGTTCGCACAGATTTGTTTAAAAATGTTGGGTATAGATCGATTACATAGATTCCACGGTCAAAAACATTTCAAAATAAACATAAACGATCAAAATACAAAATTATTGATACCGACAATCGCAGAGGGAAACTTATAAGTAACCCATAGTATTCACCATAAGATACTTGCGTTGTCACCAATAACTTAAAAGACATCCGAATAAATACATTTTAGATACTCACCGTAAGGTATCATTATTTATCGAATGTCTATATATTTTGATCAAATATGAAAACCAAAATATAATTAACCGCAAACGAATCCATGCAAGCGTCTATAAACAACTTAAATTTCATACATTTAAATAATCTTTACAATAAGGAAGAAAAAAAAAATGGAAATGATGTTTATCAATCGGAAAACATATAAAATTAAACATTATTAATTTGATTTAAAGACTTACAAAAGTCAGATAAGAGTCCGTTTTAACATTTCAGTTGGCTTGTTTATCAATTTGTAAAACTTGACGAAAGTTCTTGATTGATTTTAACAATTGTTCATTTCAGATAGCTTATGGTAGAAGAGTCCAGGTTTCTGCTTTTATTAATTCCCGCGACGCCTCCGTTGGAAGGGAATGTTCTGGAGATGGCAATAGCTGGTTCAAAGTATCACAGTCTTTTCATTTGTTTTTTTTTTTTTAATAGAGAGTGTGGTATGTGCGTCATACCACATCTCTCAAATACAAACGCTGGAACTGTCAGAAAAAAACTGTATTTCCCTTTTTATATTATCCACAAGGATTCAATGAACAAAACGTCACTAGTCTATCACTTTCGTTAGGGTCCGAGCCAAGGCTTAGTGCTTCCATTGGTCAAGCTAAAATTTCTTTCTTCTCTTATCTAACTTTTCATCTGACTTTTTAATTACACAGCTTTTAGATAATTAATAAACATCATTTCCATTTACAGATTACAGGAATTAATTAATACCTGTTTTTACTTTAACTTACGTTATTTTTTTAATTAAAATATTTTTATATTTCAATCTGGTATTTTTTTTATTAAAAAAAATACGTTCAGATACTTTTTTTTTTTTTGTTTATGAAAAAAAATATTTTTAAAGTTTAGCATCTGTGCGAATATATATATGTTTAACAAACATGTTTAATTTTAGCGTTTAGTTTTTTACTCTTATTTGCGAACTTTTAAGTTTTTATTTTAAATTAATGTAACGACATATTTATGTATCGTTACAATATATATATATATTAATATATGATTCAAATATATTTTTAAACATGGTGTTCTTATTTTGATAGGATTTTTTTAGTTTTGGGCATTGCTGTGTATGGATGGCAATCATATTGCAATGTACACTGTAGTTTCAGACAAGGGCTTGTTATGTGTTTAGAAATGTTCAGGCTTTAATCCATAAATTATTAAAAATAGTATATCTATTATTAATCTCTTTTCTACAATAGCATATCATTTGAGTTTATATCTTTGAGTAATTATACTTTGAAATGATAACTGTTTCCATACACTGTAACTGCATTATTTTTAAGACAAATAAGTTGAAAAGTAATACTATCCCAAATGTTCCTCCATTAAAATTTTCTGACAGGAACTACATGTAATCACTGTCAACTCCATTAATTTGTCAATAGTCAGATGGCTATCTTCCAGAATGGCTTGATGAATTTATCATCACATTTTTATTAGTTTGGGCAGTCTTAGGATATCTGGAATAAGATTGATCATCAGTTGATATTTTATCACATTTAAAATAAGAGAACCATTTATTAATTTGTGTTTTTTCTAGTCTCTTTGTAATATAATAACTGTTTCTGATGCCTTTTTTATTTTGCCAAAAAGAAGCAAAATATCAAAAGCATGTATTGCTCTTATGAAAAAGCTATTATAAAAATAGACAAAAAATTGAACAATTGGGGTAAAAAATTATTGGTGCCAAACACAAAACAAAGTCAGCTGGCTTACTGATTTAGAAAGATTACAAGAACATTTACCTAGAGGTGGAAGCCTACACTACAAATGCTCCATCCTCCAGAAGTCTGTTTTGGTTTCTTTTGGGTACACCCTCTTAACAATCTTAAATTTCATCATCATTATCATTATAGCTATATTTTTATGGCTTAAGTGACCAATTATGGTGCCATGCCAGGATTTTGTGAGGTGCTATATTTAGACCACCATTTTGTTAGATATAATTATATTTGTAGTAGGTAGAGGATATGTAAATAAAGCCTTTCAAGCATGCTATTAATTTCTATATCAAATCATCTATAGGAATTTTTTTTAAAAATCAGCCTTTTTTGATTTTTTTATTATTAATATTTGAATTATTTTGCTGAATTTGCAGCTTTTTTTGCAAACACTGTGTAAATTAGACTGTTACTATGATAGATTAAAATGTGAGGCATTTCATTCAGTCATTTAATGAAATCAGTGTTAATATTGTGCACTTTTTAGTTTGTTTTTTGACAATCTTACTATATGAATGCTAAAAAATATAGATGGTTTTTAATATTTCTTATAACTTCTTAGTGATTTCTTAGCATGTAAGAAACTTTTAGAAAGTAACTATTTTTATTTATCCCACTGCATGGACCATGAATTATTTTTTTGCTCATGTTCTCTCTCATTTTTATTGATTATCGTCACAAAAAAAGTCTATTTTTAAAATCAAAGCCTATTGCATAACCTCCAGTTAAGTATTGCCATGTGGATATATACCAACTGTTGTTAGATAGCTGGAGTGTATGTGTTATGACTTGAGATTTTCTTAAAGATTTGTGATGATGGCATTTTAGATATGATGATATGTTAGACTATTTCCACTTGAAATGTGTAATCTACTAATCTCTGTTACCTTTATGTGTTATTACTAACAGTTTTTTTGTATTTGGAAAAGATTAAATAAAATTTAAAATTTTCTAGACATTCAACATTTAATGATAGTTGATGGAAATAGTCAAACATATTATCATATTTATGACTTGGGATTTCGATGTTTTGAAAAGATTCTGGCTCTACTCTGGAGTGAACACATCATGTCATTAACAGAGCTATTTCATTTGAGTAAGTTTGTGATGCTTATATTTTTGCTGTGTTCAAATGCAATTTTATTGGATTGGATACTATCGCATCCTATTTTCTCACTAAAAACAAAACTTTTGTTTATTGCTTGTCATAAAAGTAATGATCATTTGTGAGTTTGCATATTTTTTAAAACAAATCAGATAAGTGCTTCATTATGATTTGACATTCATTAAAGCAAAAGTTATATAACATTTTTTATAATACAATGTTGTAAAACATTTTAGAATATTCTTTTTTTTTTTTTTATCTATATGAATTTTTTTATTTTTTGCTAAACATATTCACTTTACAAACGTTAAATAATGAAAAAGATTTAATTTTACAACTTGTTTTCCATTTTTGAATAAATTCTTTTTTGATAAAATATCAATCAGCTACATCTGTGTAATATAAACTTATTGTTTTTATTTTCTTCCGTAATGTTTTTGACTTTTTTACAGTCGTTGTAAGTCTTTAGAAATACAGAATTCAATAAATATATCAATTAAAGAAGTATAGATTTTATCTCCACTTCTTATGTACACATGCACAAACAGAAATACAAAACATAGCTTTTAAATTTAATAGCCCTTTGCAATTCTCCAAAGCCTATTCATTTGGTTTGCTAATATTGGTTAATGACACTTTAAAATTTTTTCTTCATTGTTTTACCCTTTAATTAGGTATAGCTTAATATACATTTATCTGTCAAAATTTGAATGGCTGATAAATAGGATATGGACTGGCAACTTGAGGAGGGGTGTGTGTGTCTAAATCTGCTCAAAACTTGAAAAAAATTTCGAGTTTCATTTACTTTGTTTACAAATATATTGTAATGGTCAGCAGATATATGATGCTATGACTATACTTTTAAGTTTGCTAGTATTATTAATGTTTATAATGTGAGGTAAATATAATATCAAATATATAAAATACTTAATCTAAATTTGAATGTTAATTCTGATGATGATTATCATCATTATCTGGATGTCAGCTAATAATGTTCTAGAAATATACCCTGTATCTATTAGTAAGAGGATTTTAAGATTTTCACTATAATATTTTCATGCTTATATTCCCCCCCCCCCCCCATAAAATTCAATGATTAATCAACTAATACATCATCTTTATTTATATCAAGGGTCTCATGTATTATCCCCGGATGAAATAGATTATGGAAACTGCATTTCGATTTGACAAATTTTATATAATAAAAAAATAGAAATCTCACGATATTTAATAAGTAATAACAGCAGAATAATTTATTTACAGATTGCTAATCAAATAATTTTCAGTATATACAAGCCCTTATTTTCATTCTCAAGAAAATATATTCTTTAGTTGACATTTATATAAGCATAAAATGAGATATAATTTATGATATTTATTAATCCACTTTTTTCTATATTAATCTCATGGACTTCTAATTTAAATTATATTTTTTATTAACATAATTAATTCCTAATCAAGCAATAAGCAGTTTTATTTATGAATATCTTATTTCTAAATTATATTTTAATTGGTAGTCCACAACCACACGTGGAAATATAAATACACAACAAATAATAGCATTCAAACACCCCAAAAATATCCAACATTTATCCATGATTAAACTTTATAAATATTACTTACATAAATCGTAGCTTTTAAGTCTATTGATGTAATAATGTGACCAAGCATTGATTGCTTTTTATAAATATGCCATGGCTTTAATGCATTTAGGATATAATTTCACATGTTAATGACCCCAGAAATATATTTAATTAATCACATTTAAATCACATTCATTGCATCCTTTTAGTCTGACATTACAAGCTTTTCACTCACATACTAATATAGATATATAAAAAAGAAAGAAGGGAAGAAATAATATAAGCAAAAATACTCAGCTCAGAATTAAATTTTTCTTTTTCTCTCTAGATAAGCTATTTATTTCCTTCATTTTTATTTATACCAGCAAAAAAAATTTTGTTTTTTTTAAAAAAGAAGAGAATGTAATTTTTTTTTTTTTTAGCATTTGTATAAAAAAAGTTGCATAGGCACAGTGTTTTTTTTTTAAGTTGTGTTTAGAGAGAAAACAAGAAAGTTATAACATCATCTTAATCAAGGACTTTTGATTACCATCACCAGAAAAATCCCCATTTAACAGCATTTTAGTAAGTTAACCTGATTAGAATGACAGAACTAACTCCTGTATTATTAACATAACTTGTATAAAAAACCATGCAATAGCTGAAAATCTCATTATGCTGGGGTGAAATTTTTTTTTATTAGTACACTAGTCAACCTAACCTGGAATTATATATATAGCCTCCTTGCAGATGTCAGTTGTAAAAATGTGTCATTCCTACAATTGATGAACTAGAACAAGCAGTACTTCTTGTCTTTCACATGATTTTTATTAGCTTGTCCATGATGAATGCATAATCTTGTTATACCATCATTTTATTTGGAGAAAACATCAAAGAAAAATACAACAAATTAAGCCTTGAACTTTTCTGATAATGACTATTATATAAATCAATGTTGTTTTCAAACTGGTTCAAACTATATTTTTAATCAATTAAATGGTAAAATCAGAAATATGATGCTGTGGTAAAATAATTTTTTTTTTTAAAATAAAAGGCCTTTATAAAAAAAAAAAATAATGATATTTATAGCAAATATTAAACTTAATATTCTCTGAATAATTTTAATATTTTGTTTTCCAATTAAATTAAATATGTATTAATTTTTTTTCTTCTTCTCAACAATTTTTTTTTGAACACTAAAGCAAAAAGAATTTTATAATTAATTTTTTATTCGATTATTAATTGATAATAATGATGATTATTATTTGTATATATCTGATTATTGATAGATATTTTGCCAATATGGGATGTAAACATATTGGACTTCATAAATTGGTTAATTAAATGAATTTTTTTGGATATGAATATATACCTGCTTTAATATATGTACATATTTTTTATGCATTGAATTCATTCCTAAATATGATATAAGGAGTGTAAATATTGTAAATAAACTTTTGTTTATTATATTTATATTATTTTAAATTTAGATGTCAGTTCTCTTCTCATTCCAAACCTAGTTAAACATAGCTATCACATGCATACCCTGTGACAGATTGCCAGGTTTTTTTTTTGAGATAGTAGTGTGTAAATGGGGGATTAACATCTAAGAAGCTAGGGAGGAATTTGAACCTGACCTATAGATATTTTTAGTTTTAGAAATGGTGTCTATTTTACCGTATTGTGGATGTTTTAAATAAATAACATAATAGCAAGGGATAGACCCTTTCTGTACTTTGACATGTTTGATGAGAATGATGATCAGGTAATATAGCTAGATATCCATTCTGATTATCATTAATTAGGATACTCAGTCTAAAGATACTGTGATTATTCCTAACATCCATTAACTCCAGGTTTAAATCCACATGCATTCTTATTTAGAAATGCATAAATCTAAAAAGGGGGTAAAACTCTAGATCCGTTTTAATATATATCTAAAATAAAGTTAGTTTACCAATGCATCTTCAATATAAATTTTTGTTAAACATATCACATAACTACACAATTTAAATTTCATAAAATTAATAATAATTCGGAGAAATGGCCAATATTTGGATTCTACCTATTATAAAATAGTATTCTTCTTAATCACTTTGATTAGAATTCTTTGAACATTAAAAATGTATTTAACTGTCAATAATAGGCCATAACCAATACACATAAAAACATATATCATCAGTGTTGATTAATGCAAGAATCTAAATTTCTGTGTAAGCCAATTTTCGATCATATTTGAATAATAAACAATTTTGTATACTTAATTTGAAATTAAAATGATTATAGTGCTGTTTCTTATTCTAGTTTTTGGACATTTCTTGTATATTAGCACTTATCTACATATATGCTTACACTCTGTATTATATCCTTCTATGTGACTATTGTGTTCTCTTGCTAATTTATCTAAATATTAGATTTTTATTATAATTTAAAACATTATTATCATCGATTTTATTAAAACTTTTTTTAGATTAAACATCTGTATTTAAAAAGAAGACAATCTGTGAAGATATTTTTTTTTTTTAAAAGCACTACATTTTTTTTTTTTTAAATGTTAATCAGGAGTATTGAACTATTTGTTCTCTAAACTCTCTTAATTCAATATTAAATATTGAAGCAAATTAAACTATAGCACAAATAAATTCACTATTTTTTAAATTAGTACTTAGCAAACTGTCTGCTCCTTTTATATATATACATTACTCTCATCTATTTATAATAATTATGAAAGCAAAATACACATGATTAATATTAATTATACAAATATATGTATTTATGAGGTCAAAGTAAAAGTTTTAAAAAGTTCTTAGTAAAGCATAACTGTAGTTAAGCAGTTTTTGCCCAAAACCTTTTGGTACTTTCCATGAGGTTTATAAAATTCATGTCTTATGGGTTCCTTCAAAGATCTGAACACATACATGATGAAAACTGCTAAAATGTTCACTTGTAAATTTTTTAGGCAGAGATTCGTAATTTTGCTTATTAAATTTTTGCTGGATTAATATATAGTTCATTGTAAATGAATTTCTTTTTAAAATAGTACATCTACCTTTAAGTATGAGCTCTAAGATGGATTCAAATAGCTAATGGGATTTCCCAAGTTTCTAGCCATTGGAAAGAACGTCAAGTTTCTATACTGTCCTTCTTTCAGAACACCATTATCAGTGCTCTAATTTCACTTGTTTCTTGTATCATCTTAGAAAATCCATAATTACAGTGAATTAAATTGTTTTTACTATATAATTATTTTCTTGACTAATTTTTTTCTTAAGAGTATAAACTGGAGACTATTTACCTAATTATAACTCCAGTGTTTCCCCCAAAATAACACAATAATGAAACCTTATATAAAAATATTTGTAAAATACATTCAATCATTTTTAAATCTCTTCCTCTTTTATCAAAATGTAAATACATTAATTACTTAGTTTTTTTATTTATTAATTAATCTACATAAACTTCTTATGTTGTTTTTGAAATAATTAACATTTAATCATTCATTCTAACCTACATTTTTGCAGTTATATATATTTACATACATTCCTGCAGTTATATATTTCAGTATATTTTTAAGCTTAAATCTTTCAGCTGTTGATAACAAAAATTTAACTTGCTACAGTATTTTTTTTCTTATATTGTAAAATATATTTTTTTAATTTTAAATTTTTCATATATTGATAATAGCAACAAAAAAACTAACATATTACAATATTATTTATTTATATATATGTATTATAAATAATCATTAAAACCATGTCATCACTTAGACCATCCAAATGTCAGTAACAAGAAGCAACAATCTCAACCTGTTGTCAAGGCAACCTTTTAACAATATAGGTCGAATCCCACCTTTATTTATGGGCCAATACATTTATATAGACTCTAAAGATTGTAACTTGAAATTATTGATTCAAAGAAATTTAAATAAACCTTAAACAGATTAATATAACCTGTTTGAATGTAGACTAATAAATAGTCAATTATAACATTATAAACTACAACTATAATTTTTAAATTGCATCCAAAGTACAGTATTACTTAAATAATAGATGTAATAATGCTCATCTAAATGGGTTTATAAGTAATCATTAATATCAATCACTTAAAAAATCCCAATATCAATAACAAGCAACAATTTCAACCTATTGTCAAAGCAACCTTTTAACATATGGCCCATTATATGGTATTTATATAGACTCTAAAGATTGCAACTTGACCACAGAGATTGAAATTCTTTTTTGTTTAATATCCTTTTAAAATATTTCAAAGCTACTTTTTATATTCTGTTTCACAAGTCTTTGTAATCAATATTCCTTCATACATGAGATTACATGTGCACCATGAAATTGATATTTATTTCAATATATATATATATGATATACATAAGTATCTTTATACAGAAATTTTTATACATGTACAGTATATTATTTTTATGTATTCATATATTTTTTCATCTTTTATACATAAAGTAATATCTATTTATTGTGTTATAATTATGATAATTGCATTTCTATAGATATTTTTTTAATTCTTGAATAATTGTATTACGTTCCTATTGGTTTTTATTTTTTATATACTTAAGCTAAACAATTTATTTATTGAGTTGTATAAAAGAGAAATGAAATAGTTTAAAATAAATGGTATATGTGAGTATGAAGTTTCCTAAATCATTTTAGTAAGCAAATTGGATTTAATTAAAAGGCAATGAGTTTAAGTCTAGGAATTTATAATCATTATTTAAGGGTGATAAATTTTTAGGGTAATGATTTAGTAATGCTATGAAATATAATAAAGTAGATTATTTTTTAAATTAACACTAAATTGTAGATCACTTTACGAATTATAAAACAAATGAAAATATTTTCTTTTAAATAAATCTTGTGTTAAAGATTTGCAGAGGTCCCTACTGTTGTTTTTTCAGGCACACAGTTTTAAATATTGTCTTTTAAATAAATCTGGTGTTAAAGATTTGCAGAGGTCCCTACTGTTGTTTTTTCAGAGGCATAATTTTAAGATTGTAGCCTAAATTTACATACAATTTATTGATGAAAATACATTTCACTTATAAATTGTGGATGATATTGTTAGAATTTTTGTTGTTAGATTATATTATTTCAGAAATTTTTTTAGGCATCATTATTTTTCATTCTTAATGCAATATTAATAATATATGTATCAGCAAAATTAGGTGGCATGGGTAATCTATATGCTATGACTATTGTGCTTTATAATTGCTGCCTTTAGATATCACTTTCATCATTTTTATAAATTGTAATATTTATGTAATAAATGAAAAAAATTGCAATTTTATTATCAAACCAAATCATATGATTTTGTATTTTTATTTAATATTATTACTATGTGAAATGCACATATAAATGTTATATTTTTATACCTAATAATTGTAAGCATAAATAAATATAGATTGATTTTGCAAGCCGGGAGTGTCAAAATGCATTTTTTGAAAAAATGGAACAAAGTGGGCAGACAATTCCTAATGGACGACCATGGGAGAGATCTTTACAGAGAAGGGATTTTGATGTCAGAGAGGATCGTTATAGATCAGATAGGTAAGCTTAATGTGGACTTTAATATAGGAGCAATTTTTTTTTAAATATTTGTAATCAGTAATATTTGTAATTTTAGAGATTCTCGTAGCTCTTTTGATGCCCATGGTCGATGCTATGGTAGATTTGAAAACCAGAGAAGCCGAGGGAACTATAGGAGCTTATCCAGAGGAAACTATCGTGGGCGTGGACGTGGCTATTCAGATCGTTTTGAAGGTTACCGTGATGATTTTTTGGAAAGAAGAGGAGGGTACATATATGTTTTCATTTTCTGAAGTTATTAAAGATATATCTTTTGTATAAAAATTATGTTTTCGTTTATCTAATATTTATTATTATTTTTATAGAAATTATGATGAATATAGCCAAGGCAGTGGAGCTAGTTTTGAAGACTCATATGAGCAGGAATTACGAGAATATGGATTTAGTCAGAGGGAACGAAGGGAATATACAAGTACAGATAGGAGTTTACGAGCCAAAAGTTACAGTCCTCATCGGAGGCGTGATGATAGGAGTAGTAGTCCTCATTCTAGGGATAAATTACGTGAATGCAGTCTCAGTCCTTCTAGAGATAGAAGCCGTTATGAAAAATATGAACGGACTAGAGATAGATATGAAAATAGTAAATTGGATTTGTCTGGAGATAATGTATATAATGAAAATCATTCCCGAAATAAATCTTATGATGAAAAGTATTATTTGGATAAAGATACATCAAAAAAGAAAAAACGACAAAGTATTAGTCCTCCAGGGAGTTATAGTCAAAGTCCTCATCGTTGTAAAAGTAGGAGTTACAGTCCTCATTCAAAAGAGAAACGGGCACGCAAGGATAAAAAATCCGGGCGACCTCGGACTCCAACTTCTCCACCTCCCGAATCTCCTCCAGAATCCATGGATTATAATAAGCACGGAGGAGATAAAAGTTTAATTATGGATACCAGAGAAGTTCAAAAATGGCTGGATTATAAACCTGACATTTGTGATTTCAGAAAAACTGAATCTGATATGGATTTTGACAAACCTAGAATTAAAGCTGATTCTGAACAGATACAGCATAAAAAGGTACGTCGTGAATTTGTTGATTCTAAATTGCATTCTAGTGAACCTTATGACCGAAGAAGACGACCTATGGATGAATCCGTATGTAAGGATAATAGACCTAATCATTGTAAAGTTATACTAACTCCTGTGCAGTCTTTAAGTCCTTCAAGTAGTCTGTCTCACAAGCCAAAAATCCCAGAAGTTGTTGAAACTATTGACAAACGAAAATCAGAACCTGAGCAACCGCTAATAGTTGACAAACCTCAAAAAGGAGTAACTGAGGAACATAGTGATGAAGGTAGTTCACAAGAATGTTGGGAAAAAACTTCATCAACCGATAGTGGTAAAGATTTAAAAAATCTTCAAAAAGAAAAAGTTCATATTTTACATCTTTTAGAGCAATTGGATGATGGTGTTAGTTCCAGTGATACTGAAGCTGCGTCTACTTCTGAAGATATAACAAAACGTCTAAAAAAACCAAAATTAAGTGACGTATTTGATCTTGTTAATGAATCTAGCAGACGCAGACAAAAGGAATTGTCTAAAGAAGCTTCTATTACTAAGGAATCAAGATTATCAGATTCTCAAAGGATATTAGATTTGGCATCTGGTAAATTTAAACCAATTGATACAACACTTGGATATAGAAAGCAAATGGAAGCTCGTAAAGCATTAGAGCAACAAAATGTTTTAATGAGTTCTCAGGCTGAAAAGAAAAAAACAGAAACTCTTGTTGTTTTAAATACTGATGATGATGATGAAGTTACCACTGTGGATTTATCACCTAAAGAGATCTCAACAGAATTTTTGCCAAAGAAACGACGAAAACATAGTACTTCTGGAGAAAAGGATATATCAAAGAGATCTTACAGAACTAAACATTCAAGTGATGAACAGTTTAGTGGATGTGCAGATAAAGAATTGTCTTCCACAGAAAAATCATGTCTAACAACTTCTTTAATCATTCCAAGTAGTGGAACATCTATAGGAGAAAGTTCTTTTGAAATTAAGAGAGAAGATACATTATCATTACCTTTACCAAAATTTGCTTTACAACCAACAAAACAGTCTCCTAGACCTGGTTTGTCACCAAAACAATTATCATCTCCATTATCATCTCCTGCTTCAAATAAAATTATTTCTCCAATTCCAGGATTAATTATGTCAAAATCTGAAACAAAACTATTAAACGATGAAGTGAAAGTTATTCATGTTTCTCAAAATACTGTAATAGAAAAATCTGATGTGTTATCTAATCGTAATATTAACTTTATTTCAACAAAATTATCTCATTTAAAAAATGACGATGATAGTTTATCTGACTCAGATTTGTCTGCTAGTGATTCTCCTACCTTAGAAGAAAGAATACGTGCTTTGGATAAAAAATTTAATGCATGGAATGGACCAAATCGCTTGTCAACTGAAACTTCAACTATTGGGAATACAGTAGGATATGCTCCCATTGACTATCAAAAGTATAATATTAAGAAAAAACCACGTTCTAATCTTACACTTGAATCCAGTTCATTATTGTCTAATGAAATTAAAACTGAACCATCAGATATTGCAAAAGCATTATTAGCAAAAAGTAGCATTATTGATCAAGATTCTAAACGACTTGAACACATTAATGAAAAATATGAACCTAAAGAAATAATTAATTTGGAGTTATCATCATCAAAAACAAAGTTTATGGGTATCAGAACAAAAGCTGCAGCCAAAGAATTTTCTCCTTCAATAATGTCTCCAACTCTAAGGTCTACTCAGCAATCACCGTCTTTACCAACCAGATTACCATTTTCCTCTCCTTCCTCTTATTCCACACCTGTTTCATCTCCATCTGTGCCAATATCACAAACAAGTCCTAGCTCATATTCATTTCATTCACCTACTTTATCTGTACCTCCACCTCGTCTTTCAGCTATAATATCAACCTTTATTTCAAACCAGTCATCAAAAGTACCTGAGCATAAATCTTCTGGATGTTTAAGAAAAATAGAATCATTAAAATCATCCTCTAATTTAAAAGAAAATTTGCCAGCTCCTGTAACAAGTCCTATTTTAACAAATTCTGTAAAAAAAAGTGATGCAGGGCATTCTACTGCATTAACTCCAATTTTGAAATATGACAGTAGTTTTTCCAGTTCTAAAAAAGAAGTAGCCTCACATTCAATTATTAAAAAAGAATCTAAAGACAGTACATCTATATCTTCAAAAAAGGATGCATCAAATAATGCTAATATTTGTAATAGCAGTACTTTAGATCATCTGGCAAAGAAACGCAGCTTGATGTCTGAGAATGGGGATTCTGAATCAAATAAATCAAAAAATGAAAACAAAAGTGAAACAAAAACTGATGGTAAAATAAAGATAGATACAAATGTTAAAGATATAAAATCATTAGAACCTGAAACTAAGAAAATTAAATTAGATAAAGAATTAACCAGTTCAAATTCATCAGGTAGTCATGCCAAAAAATCCGGAAAATCTTCAAAGTCACTTGAAAAAAAGTCATCAAATTCTAGCATAAAACTTTTACCTAAATCTCCAGATAAAAAAACGGAAGATAAGGAAGGGAAAGAGGAAGAGTGTAAGACCCCAAAAGAAAAAGTTAAGCATAAAGATAAAGACAAGGATAAAGATAAAGACAAAGGTAATAGTGGTTTTTCAAAATCAAAAGAATCTAAAGAGTCAAAGTATACATCTAATAAATCACACAAAGAAAATAATGGTTCTGTAGATAATAAAGGAGAAAGTAGTAAGTCAAAGTCAAATAAATCATCAGATTCTAAGGTTAGTGAAAGTACATCTGAGTCAAAATCTTTTAAACATAAACAAAATAAAGATAGGCAAGATAAAGGAAACAGAGGAGAAAAAATGAAAATGGAATCAAAATCTGAAAAAAAATCTGAAAGTGGTAAAAAAGATAATAAAGCTGAAAAAGTAAAAAATGAATTAAAGAGTCCATTTTTTGAAGAGGAACCAGTTTATCTATCAATGTACGATAAAGTTAAAGCTCGCTCAAATCAAGATAAAAGAGAAAAAGATAAAGAAAAAGAATTGGCTGATGTAAGAAGCAAATTTTCCAAATTAAAAGAAAGTAGAGCTAAAAGAGATGAAAAATTAAAAAGTGTTGATTCAGATGAAGAAACCGATGAAAGTGATTCTTCTACTGAGACTGAATCCCAAAAGTCTAAGACTGGTAAAGGAAACAAAAAGAAACGTTATGTAATTAAAACATCATCAGATGATGGAGATTTTATATCTAAAGAAGATGATCCAGATAAAGAAAAAAAATCCCGTCGGAAATCTAGCAAAAGCAGTATTGGTCTTCTTACGGATAGTGATAGCTCAGTATCTGAAGTCAAAACAAAAATTAAAGAACCAAAATTAAAACAGAAACACCAAGAAAAAGAATCTAAATCAATTAAAAATAAAGACAAACAAAAAAGTTCTAAAACATCAAAACAATCTGATGATGAAAGCACTGATTCAAAATCAATTATCCCCAAAATTAAAAAGACAAAACATAAAAGTGTCAGTTTAACCCATAAAGATATCACTTCAGAAATGGATGATTCTGATACAAATTTTTCAAATATTACTGATAGCAATCAAGAAGAAAAAACAAAAAAAAGTCCAAAGGAAAAAGATCAGGAAGAATCTAATTGCAGTGTCTCATATGTGAAAAAAGTCGAGGAAAGATGTAGCAAGAAGAAAAAGGATACATCTCGTGAAGACAGGAGTAGTACTTCTAGTGATTCAAAAAAGAATCATGAAGATAAAAAACGGGGTAGAAAAGAACTTGAAACTGAAGATTCTGACACAAATATTTCTGGTTTAGGTGAAAGAAGTAAGGATGAGAGAAAAAGCAAAAAATTTAAGCACGATAAAGATTCTGATAAAGTTGATAGCCTACCCTTATTAATAACAGAAGATTTAGTGGATAAAAAGAAAAATTTAGAGTCATCAAGTAATCATAATATAAATAAAAATGACAAACGTTCAAAAAAGCATAAATCATCTAAACAGAATTCAAATGATAAAGAAAGAAAAAAAAGTATAGATAAAATGAAAAAAGAAAAAAAGAAAACAATTGATTACAGTAGTAATGAAAATATTGAAAAAGATTCTGTGAAAAAGGAAAGTGAAAAGAAAAATGATGGTAGTAAAGAAAAAAGAATTGATTATAAAAATGATGATAAAAATGAAAAAGATAAAAAGTTTGATTTAGATAAAAAGACTTTTGAATCTGAACAAGAAATCAAGATATTGGACACTGAAAAAAAAGATAAAGAAAAAGATATTGACACAGAAAGTGCCAAAAGAGTTGATAATTTAGAAGAGCATGTTGAAAAGAAGGAGGAAGTTAACAATAAAAATTTAGAATTAGAAGAAGGCAAGTTGAATAAGAATCATTCTATTATTTCAGTTATTAAAGAAAGTCATTTTGAAAGTGTTGACCATGAAGTGGAAAATAATACAGATACTATTGAAATGAAGAATAGTGAAGAGGTAATAAATTCTTCAGTATCTGAAATTCATTGTCCTTCTACAGTGTCTGAAAATGATTACATACATAAAGAATTTATTGTTAGTGAATGTGAAATATCAAAAGCTCTTGCGGAAGAAGTAATTCATGGAAATAGAAATGAGAATTCAGAGTTAGAATGTTTTGAAGTTGTTGAAATTAACATAACAAAAGTTCATTCACCTGCAGATAAAGTAAGACAAGAAGAAACTGAAAAAATGAAAGATAAATGTGAATCATCTAAAGATAATCAAGTAGAGGTAAATGAAATGCCAAAATTAGAAATATCTACAAAACAAAATTTTGAAGAAATTAAAGCTATTAAGTCAGAATCAATTGTGACTCATATTCCTGTAGAATTAGAAAATGTTGAAGTAAAAAAAGATATTAAAAATGAAGATTTGACTCCACCTGAATTAGACATAGAAACTCAAAATACACAGAACAAATCAGAATTTTACAAATTGAAAGAAATTAAAGAAGAAAAAATAAAATCTGAATCGTCTATAAATCATTCTTTAAATTCTCATAAGATTGAAATATCTATTGATATAAATAATAGAAATCCTTCTGATTTTTCTACAAACACATTTACCATTAATCCTGCTGGTAATGAATGTAATAAAGTATTAGAAAATACTAAAAAAACAAATGATGGGCAGATCAAAGGAGAACAGAACAAGAAAGCTCATCAAAGTTTTGTAGCAAATGAAATCATGCAAACTATTGAAAATTCTGATGAAAATTATAACCATTTTTCAAAAGAAAACAGTTCAAAGTCTGTAAACGAATTAGTTGAAGTTTCAACAAACCCGATTAATGAAAGAAATAATTTAGAAAAGTTAGAATTAAATCAAACTGCAGATGTTAAAGTAGAACATGAAGGTAAATATGAAACAAATTCTTTTGGAAGGATTAAGGAAAGAAAAACTTCAGGTACAGATTGTGGAAAATCTGTTAGAAAATTAAAAAGAGATAATATTGACTCTTTTTTAAAAGCTTGTAGATCATTATCAGAAAATGAAGATATCGAAGTGATTTCATCTGAAAAAGATAATAGTGGCATTGACATTAAAGAAAAGAAAGTTGAACTCAAAAGAGAAACAAAGTTTACTGTTGGTACATCAAGATCTGAAAAAAGATCACGAAAAAAAAGTGAAAAACTAACAGTATCAGATATTAAGACAGAAATTCTATCTGAAGATTTTGGTTCACCAAGACGAGAAGATGGTAATCAAGCAGCAGAAAATAAAAATAGTCAAGATACATTTAGTTCTAAATCTTATGGAACAAAAACTGATTCAAGTTCAGCTCTAACAACTGATATTTATGATGTATATGAATTTAGAATAGATGATTTTCCAGAAAGTATTAACTCCAGACTTGGAAACAAGACGTCATTGCTTCGGGATGAAAAACATCACAGGAATGACTTACTATCTATAGAAAAAGGGGATAATTCAAAAAGGGAGATGTTATATTCAAGTTTTCATGATAATGTATACAGTGATCATTTGAAAAATAAAGATAAAAGACTTTACACAGAATCATATGAAAGAATAGAAAATGACCAAGGCGATCTTGGAAAAACGGAATGCGAAAGTAATTGTAATGAAAAAGATAAACTTATACTAGAATTGAAGTCAGAACTTGTACATGAGCCAATTCCACCATTAATCCTTAGTATTCCTCAACGATCTCGGCGAGGCCGTAGATTAAAAGCAGAAAAGCACATAGAACCAATTACTATCACATCCAATGCTAGTTCTAAATATAATATAGAATTATCCAAGGAAAACATAAAAATAGATTCATTAAGTGGAAAATCTGATTCTATTGCTAGTGATCAAGATGCAAAGTCTCAAGAAAAAGAACATAAGTTGGAACCATCTATAGATAGACAAGAATTTTGTGATATATCAGAATTTGATTCTAAACTTGTTATCGATGAATCAAAAGTTATTGTTATCGATGAATCAAAAGTTACTTTTGATTCTGACAAAATTTTGGATTCTAGTTTCAACAATATAAATAATATTTTGAAAGAAGATTCGAATTGCATAGATGAAAGAAAAGTAGATCCACTTATACTTGACAAATCAAGAATTGAAGAACCATTACTTCTGCAACCTGAAAAACGCAGGCGTGGCAGGAAAAAGAAAAATTCTGAAACTTTATCATCCCCAACAACTGTGGAAGAGAAAAAACTTGAAGAAGTATTATCTCCAATTTCACTTGATACTTGTAAATCTGAAAATATAAAGCTTGGAGAAAAATTATCATCTTCAGAAGCACTTACTAATGTAATCCCTGAAAATCATGCTCAAGAAATATCAGAAATATCTAAAGAGGAAGCAGAGATGGCATCTCAGGAAACCGAGAGTGCTGTAGCTAATCTTTTGAAACTGTCAGAAGATCCAAATAAACAAGATTTAACAGATGAAATTTCTTTGCATGAAAATAGACGTAATTCTCTTGAAGCCAAAGATGACATGAGCAACATACAAGGAACCCAAACTGAATCTGATAGTCTGGTTATAGATGCTGAAGAAAAGCATTTTACTTCAACAAATACAGTTTTACTTCAGGATAACCTGATTGAACCCACACCTTTATCCCCACATAAAACATCATTAACAATCAATTTAAATCAGCTTACAGTAACTAGAAATTCATCATCTCGCTCAAATATAGATCAGACCATTGAAGAAGTTGTAAAAGGAAACTCCGCTAATTCTGAAAAAGATAATGAAGTAATACCCAAAAGAAGATTACGATCTGCTAGATCCCATACAGAAGACAAGTTGTCATCACCTGTCGAATTGAATCACAGTATAACATCTCCAAGATCTGTAACTAGTAATCCAAATAGTAGCAATAATCTCATAAGAGATTTGGAGCCTGTTGTAGTACTTACTGCTCTTAGTGAGAGTGTTTCATCAAAAATCAAAACAGATTTGAAAACAGGGGGAATTGGTGGTTGTGGTTTAAAAGTTATGTCTCCTACAAAAGGAATGAATACCAATAACATGGCTGCAACTTGCAATTTGTTTTTAACATCAGCTGCAAATCAAACTAATCATTGTACTACTATCACATCATCTATTGCATCTGTAAGCAGTTTGGGTTCTTTGAAAGACAGTAAATCAGAGTCTAATGAAAATGTGTCCTATCCTGTTATTATATCTACTGATGTTATTAGCACTGAATTAATAGAGCTGAAACAAGCAGGAAAAACGAATCATCTATCTGTCTCATCTATTTCTTCAGAATCAGAAAGTGATGCTAAATTACCATCTACCTCATCACCATCTCTATCCTTTGTTTCTTCAAATGCAACTCTTGAAACTAATGTAACTTCTGAGCCATTGCCAGCTTTGGCAGTTCTATCTTGTAATAATAGTACACCCACACTGTCTGAAACATTTTCAAGTGCACCAGTCTTTACATCAAATACTTCTTGTGTTTCACTTGCTACAATTTCCACTGTTTCTACTACTATTACTACTACCGCTTGTAGCCAAGCAGAAAAAAAATCAGCATATTCACCAATCACTCCTATCACTCCTACATCAGCTAGCATTCCACAGATCTCTTCTTTACATTCCGAAAATGATTCCTCTCTTTCAGTCCATAAACCATCTGTAATAGCCAGTGGTTCTTCAAGAACCACTAGATCTTCAAGAGCAGCTGCAATGGAAGAGAAGAATCTGAGGGCAACTTCAAGAAGAGACTCTAAGCAAGAAACGAATATAGAAACAAGATCATGTTCTGAAGCCAAATCAATTGCAGAAGCAAAAGCAGGCATAGATATCAAACTAAGCATTGAAATGAAATCAAGTATAGAAACAAGATCAGGTGATTTATCAGTGAAAAATATCAGTTCCATCACAACACGACAGGCCAATGCTCTTTCATCAGCCTCTGGAAGATCAGCTTCTCAGACAACACTTGGTGAAACAGCCATCTCTAATGCTTCCTTAGCTGAAGAAACTATTAATAAAATCACTACTAGATCACAGACAGGAAGATATGGACGAACTCGTGCTGCTACACGATCTCAAACTGCTGCTGCAGCATCCAATAATAATTCTGATTCGCTTCCAGCAAAAGTAACACCTGAAATCAAAGAGCGCATACGAATATCTCAAAGATCTATTACAAAATGTGAAAATCTTCTTGTTACTGTTGAAGCAGAAAAACCTGTTACAAATATAGAACTTACATCAAAAGTTGCATCCTTAGAAATGCCTGTATCACTCTTTAAAGATGTAGTCAAAGAAACAGTTCAAAAAATAAATTCTCTTTCTGATGATAAACTTCCTAGATTGACTTCTGAAAAGACTAAAAAGTCTGTAGAGAAAGTCAATGAAAAAATATATGATTCTTTAATTATTTCAAAAGAACCTATAGCAGTTTCTTTTATAAAAACTGAACAAATTAAAACTACTGATGATAAAGGTTCAATTTCTGGATCAGAAATTGAAGAAGTAAAAGTTAAAGATTTAGCAGAAGCTGTAATTCAACGAGCATTCAAAAGTGAAGTTGTAGTATCAGAAAATCTTTCACAAAGTTTATCATCTGTATTTTCATTTGATTCTCTTTCACATGAATCTCCCTCTCCAGGTATTGCAAAATTATTCTCTGAAACAAAGTTAAAGGAAGAATCTAAACCAGAACCATTGAAGATCAAACCTCATGATTTAAATACTGTTTCACTTAATTGTGAATCAAAAGATATTACACATTTATCTAATATGAATATATCTCGATTTGGATCAAATTACCAGGCTTCTATGGACCAACAGCCTGAGGATTTATCAACAAATAAATCTCATGATGTAGAAAGTAAAAATTTTTCAAAACCAGAGATTACTGATAATAATAATAGATCTTCACCCAGAATTTTAATTACATCTGCTGGAGATCAAAGAACTAATTCACATAGCACCAGTGTTGTAAGTTCATCCAAGGTTTTATTTGATATTCAACCCAATTCTCCTAGAATAATTTCAACAAATCCAGAACAGTTAACTATTTCTCAATTGAAAGTTACTAATGTACCATCTCCCAAAGCATTGTCCGTAACACCTGGCCCAGAACAGCAGAAAGGTGCACCCGGTGAGTTTATCAAGGGACAACCTGCAATGCCTGAGGTGGTCCAACTTTCACAGCAGAGTCAGCGAGTACCCATTAGCCAGCCTTCATTACAGCAGAAAACATCTACTGGTACATCTTCACCCAAAACTTCTGCACCTCAGCAAAGTCCTGTAATTGTGCAACAGTCAGGATATTCACTGCCACCATTTGAAACATCTGTAGCCCAGAGAATCAGTCCACATATTATTGAAAAAGCTTACTCACATGGTGGTGGGGGTGGTGGTGTCATTGCAGATTTGTTGCAAGGACAATCATATAATTTGCAGCAACACAAAGAAATGCTAACCCACTCTGGAAGTCAAATCCTGGACCGTGCTGGGAATCCTATCTTGAGAACAGCTCCTCAGCTGCACCCAGATATTGCAAGATTGGGCAATCCTACTCCACCACACACTCCTCCAACACACCCTGTACCTCATATTTCATCAGACATTCATAGTTCAATTCACTTACGACATCCTGTGCTACCTCCAACAGTAGTTCATTCACCAGAATTGATGATGAATTTTCATCAGCGTTTAATATTCAGTCTTCATTCTGATATTCGCCAGTCACAACCTCATTTAGATCCAAGGATTCCTTTACAAATAAATTCCCAAAGGCCTAATATGCAGTCAAGAATGATATATCAACCAGTAGGATTTCGTAACCAACAACAGTATCTTGATATAAGGCCACAACAGTCAGAAAAAGGGCAAGTATCCATTGAACAACGAACATCCATTGAAAATGCTGAATGTAAATCAGTAACCCCTGATAACAAATCTCAAAGTGGTGTTGAAAGAAAAGACAGTGTTGGGGAAGCTGGATCTTCCTCAAGTCCTTTATTGCAACATCATCCACTTATTAAGCAACCTCAACCGCAGTATGCAGCACAGCTGCGGCAACCTAGTCCTCAGTATTCTCAGGAAAGGCTGGCTCCTTCACCTGTTATATCAACTTACAGTGGACAGCACAGAATGCCATTTGCAATAGACAGGGTTCCACAGACTCGTAATGAATCTAAATCATCACAGTCTCAGTTTGAAACTCGATTAAATGTATCTAGAGGGACATATTCAGAAGGAAAATCTGAAAATAAAGTTGGTAGTTTACCTCCAGATGTTCCTCAAACTACTCACTATGGAGGCATTTCTTTACATGGACAAATTCCTGTTCCTAGTGGATATTTACCTTTGTCTATATCAGGACCTAATAATGCTAATCTCCTTGGCCCTGATATTAATATTCAGTATCCTTTATCAAATACTCCAGTCTCTCTGTATCAGGATCCGTTATCTGCTATTCGTGGAGAGCAACGTACTTCCCCTGTAACTCACCCATCAGTATCATCACCTTATGATGTGCCAATATCTGCAGTTCAATCTCAGCCTGGTTCTCTATCTATAGGTCGTACTACCCATTTATCCCAGCAACCCTCACCATCATTATCAGATTCTCATTCTGGCAACCAAATTATAGATTTACCAGGATTGAGATCATCACCACATGCTTCACATCATATTCAATTACTCCTTCAGAGAAATCCTGTGAGTATATTAAATATTTTTAGTTTTAATAATGGCATTTTATTTATTCATTTAGAAAATTTTATTTTTTTTATTTAAAAAAATTTAACTTTGGATTACAAATATTATTTTCATTAGCTTTTTATATCAATGAGAATTTATTGTAATGATTTTTATGATTATCCTATTTTTCAGTATGGTTTATTATGAATTTTTATGTAGTTTATGATTATATAATCCACTTATTAAAAAAGTATTTAAATATATTTTTTAAAAAAATTACAGTATCTCTAGATATAACCGTCTGCATGTATATTTTGCACACATGCACACAACAAAACTGATACAATTAGAATTTTTTTTTTTTTCTGTTTTATTTTATATATATATATTTCTGTGTATGTGTAAATGTTAAACAGCAAATCCACCAAAATCTAAGTATGCTATTGTAATTTTTCATAAATAATTTAGGTTGAATGTATGCACTTTGCAAAACATTATGATTGTCCTAAGCTATTTATCACGTTGATAAAGTAGCAGAATCAATAATACATATTTCTGAGATCAATTCTCAGCTTAATATATTGAAAGAAATGAGACCAAGGGCAAGATTAAAGAAGCGTGGCACATCACCATGACTCCCAACTCCATTAGCAAAAAGGAATCCTGTTTACCCCTCTTGAAAAAATGGGGTATTGTATCGACTGAATTCATTTGAATAAATTTAAATAAACTTACATTACATTTACATACATCACCTCCTACATATCATTTAGTGCTATGAATATGATACCAAGAGATTATCAAAAATGCTAAGCTCAATTAAAATTATGTAAATAATAAGCTTTTCTTATCATAGCAACCCAACACCAGAAAGTCAATTAATATTCATTAGAAAAAAATTCCATCCTTAGCACTTAATTGGAACTATTGCGTTTATTTTTCCATGTGAGTAGTGCACTTCTAACGTTTACATACTAGAATAAATTATTTTAATAGAGTGGTAAATAATGGTAAACTGCCAGTGATCATGATCAGGTATTGTTATTTGTAGTACTTACTAAATAATATATATATATATATGATAGAGTCCAGACAAATAACAAGAATATTTGGCATATTATTGCTATTTTTGACAAAAATATAACATAGATATTTATATTATGATTACATTACAGTAAAATTATATATCTTATACAGTTTTGTGAATATAGCATATTGTCACTTAGTTTGCAATAGAACAGAATCTTTTCAAAAATGACAGAAAAAAAAAAACAGTTTAATGACTAATTTTCTCTAAAATATTATGTGTAAATTACATTTTAACTGTTAGCTTTATGTTCAGATCTTATAATTAAAAACATTTCACATTTATTTTTACCATATTTATATGTATAATGTACAGTATATATAATTTTAATAAAATAATAGTTGCATATGTTTAAAAATTAATATTGATTATAATAATTAGATAAGATTACTTTTTTTAAATAAATAGTTTTAGTTAATTAATTTATTACAAAAAGGAATTTATTTAATTATTTGGATAGATTGTATGCTTCATTTGATCTCTGACATTGTAAATATTTAAAACTTAAGACTTATAATATTTTTTTTTTTTTTTTTTTTAAAAAAAAGGCAAAAGTTGTGACCAAAAACATCCTTTTTTAAAAAAAATTAATAGTAAAGTGATAAAATATTGAGGATGAAGTTAGTTGTTTTAATTAAAAAGAAAAAAACAATTATAGTATAAAAATTATAATTAATATATATTAATAAATTGATAAAAATATTGTTAAAATTTTATTTTTAAAAAGATAATTATCTGTGTAGAAAAATATTGTCATTGAGTCTTTGATTTGTCCTTTGTAGGCACAAAAAAATGACAGTTCAAAAAATAATGAATTGTAAAAAATAACATATATCTATGAGACTGATTTCAGGACCAAAGCAAGTAAATAATGAATGAAAAAGAACAATACACATGTATATGATAAATCAAGAGATCACTGAATTGATCGTTATTTTATTTTAATCTATATCATAATTTTAATAAATTACAAATGGTAGAAATTAATATATTCTCTTTAGAAAATTTTGTTTGTTTTTTTGCTTCGAGATATTAATTTATAACATTATAAATATTGATGGAATTTAAATGTCGACTTCTGGTAGGAGGCCTGCAAATGTATGTAGAAATTACCCAAATCTCTATAAATTATTTTTTTATTTGTTGAGCGGCACCTTTTTTTTTTTTTATGTACAGGGAATGTTGGGTTAGAAACAGGAATTTTTTACTAATATTTGTTGTTATAATAATTAAATTAAAAGTGAATGTTGGTTGCAATATATAAAATATCTTTTACAGATTGGTGGAATTTTGTCATGATTTGAAATAGTGAAAATTAAACATGATTAAAGAAAAAAATTGTCGAGATATTCTTTGAAAATATTTTGAGAGAAATTTGTAAAAGATGTAGAAATTTATCCAGTATAAATATTGTCTCTGTTACTAGCCTTAATTATGAAAGAAGGTTGAAGAGATTGACACACAACTTCAAAACAAATCTAAGACATATTACTTATAAAAATGCAGTTGCATTTCAAGTATTATATAATATTGCAGAAAAAGATGTTGATGAAGTGATTACAGTGTAGATAAACATTTTTATATATACATATATATTACTGTTAATATTTTTATTATTATTGTGTTATTGTGAAGATATTGTTCTATCTTGTTCTTTGGGATTACAGCTACAGTGACATAATTGTGATGAACTTGACTTCAGAAATAAATCTGTAAATAAATACTGAATTAAAAACATTTACAATCTTCTAAAAAGGAAAATAAATTATTTTATATTACTTATATGAAATTATTTAGAATTAAAAAAAAAAAAAGTTTAATAACTTAAGTCAAACTAAGAATTATTTTAAGAACGTAAGATTTTTTTTTTATAAAAAGCCTTTCATACAATAATGTTCATTTCTTCATTCCAATCACGATTGCATCACAGCAGCTCTAATCCCAAAGTACCTTCAAAGAACCATTATAATTAGATCAATTATTAAAATTTTTAGTGAAATTCTGATCTGAATATTTGAATTAATTATCATTCAAGCACCCCCCCCCCTAATAATTAATCATATATTTATAGCATATATATATATTTTATTCATTTGATACTGCTTAAAGGAGCTACTATCTAACTGGTTTTAAAGCAAAAGTAATTTTTTTAATGTTTTTAATCTGCTAAACAGATCCATCAATTCAATATTATATAAAAATGTAAACTAAAAAATAATCATTTTGTACAAGAGTTAGGACAGGATCAGAAATATTTTTAACATTAATGCATAGAAATGAAAAAATATATATGTAACATTTTTTAAATTTAATATACCAAAAAAAAAAAATGATAAAGTATATCTGGCAAAAAGTTGACATCAGTTTTATGAGTTTTATAAAAAGATATATTTAATTTATGTGGATTTTAAAAGCTATTAGTTTCTAAATATTTGTAAGCATTAATGCACTAAATTTCTGAACTGTTGAATCTTTTAAATTTTGCATCATCATTATAATTGGAAGAATAAATCTTGTTAAATATAAAACATGCTTACAGCAAATCTCTTAAGTAAATATGCGTTTGGACATTAGTTTCTGTAAATAATCAAACATGAGTGTCACAAACAAAATTTTAGAGTTACTGGTTTTTAATTTGAATGCTACAATGTGGAAGCTATGGCATCATGAGCCTAAAAGATGGGCACTGATTTATTGGAAGCTTGTAATATGATCAGATAAGGTTATCATTAGCACTTTCCCGCCATTACTTGAAAAAAAATATTTTTTTTTTTCTATCTAGAAGCTATTAAAAGAAACTTATCAATCAAATTGACATCTAATTGTTGAACATTGTCATGGCACTGTTTTCATTTGAGAAGTTACATCATAATAGTATTTTGATTCAATCACTTATTCTTTATGGATGTGTCATTTTCCATGCTCCAATTCAAATATTCCACACATTCAAATATTGGTTAAAGCAAAAAAAAATACATCACCTGATGTTAATATTCTAAGCCTATATGGATCATTTTTGTACAAGTGAGAAGTTAATATCCTCCACTGATATCTTTCAGAGAACTTGAGATTTTTCTTCAAAAGGGGGATAGTTAAATATTTATTAATTCAATCTTATATAAAATATAAGTAATTCTTAATGCACAGTATGATCTTATGCCATATTAATTACAAATATCACAGATTATTTTGTCCAACATTCATATGGTATTAAACATATATGTATATCAAGAACAAAGTTAAAATAAAAGAATTGAAGTTTTACAGAGACAATGTAAAATTCTTAATTTTTCAGCTTCTTTTTGAGATGTATTGACAGCATCATAACTCCATATCAATTCTTATCTAATAAAAGTTAATGTTGAGAATGATTGAATTGCTTTGATCATATTATTAGAGATTTTTAATGACAAATGGAATAATTTTACCCATTTACAAACTGAGACTTCTAAAATTCAATTACTTCCTCTCTTCTATTAATTTAATGTTAATTTGCTATGAATACAATAAAAAGGCAGCGTTTGTATGCTTTAATAATTGCAAAATATTATATTCAATTACAAATCAAATTCTGCACTATTTCTTAATTGTAGCAATGTCTATTTTGAGTTAATAAACTAGCTTCTGAATATTGAGTATACATACATTTGTATTTATATGTATGTAAATATTTATCAAAGAAATTTTATTAGTTCCTATGTAACGTGATGTAAAATGATTTCTCTTTGTTTTCAGAAGCTTTTGTGCACAGGCCATTTGTCCAGAAATCTTTTTAACTACATATAAAATAGAAAATAAGATGAAAATAATATGGAAACACATTAATTTCCTGTATATTTTTTGCTGTGTTTAAAATTTATGTGTGTCTATTTGTATGAAAGTCTTTGGTCATATGTTTATGATTACATCCTTCCATAAGGTGTTAAAAATGAATAGAAATCAGTCCCTACCTTGTGTGAGAGTGATGTAGTCAAAATTATATTGCAGAAATATTATTCAGTATTGGATAATCTCTAGTCTAATGATTGACTAATAAAAATTAACATAATATTACTATTGGCTCAGTTGCTAAGAATTGTTTCTGGTAAGCATAAGGATGTGAGTTCGAGTTCTAAACAGGAACAAAATTTTTTTTCATTGTTAAAAATTCAAAAATGTTGACATCCTGATAGAAGCACAGACAAAAATGTGAACATACGGATACAGAAAGGACAAGTTAATATAAAAGCAGTTAAAAATAATATTATAGTAAAATAATATTTGATACTAGTGAATTTTTGAATTATAATGTCATGAAGAGGGCTTTATTATTTTTTTTAAAAAAAATCAATCTTAATCAGCTTTGAAATTCTTGTTCTGACTAATAACTTGGTTTAAAAGAATACATATCTTTTATGATCTTTAATTCACATATATTAAAAGTTTTTCAATTTCTACAATAAGACAGTCTAGCTTCCTATTCATTTTAGTATTTATAGGAGTAGCACTTTGAATTTCTTTTAGAAATTTCTTTTTATCATTTGTCACAGTTTTGACTGTTTGATGAATCAATCCTAGCTTTCATCTATATCCGATCTAGATATGCCTTGATAAATTTAATCATTTTTAATTTGTCATTGCTTTAAGTCTAAACAAACTGATGCATGTACAATCAACAACATTAAAGCTAAAAACTATTACAGTATATGAAAACTGTTATTGTGAGGTATTATCACATTATTAATTAAAAAGAGCATGGATTAGCAATTAACACCACTTCTTCATAGTATTATATTATTTAGTTGCACCCACTTCCCTTTAGATAAAAAATATTGATTAAGAGTATATATAGAAATTAAATAAGATTTTGAAGAAAGAAATTAAGTGAATAGAAAGTAGGCAGTGACTTCATTTTTAAACTTCATTTTATTATATTGTCTTATTGAAGATATTCTTTTAATACTTTAGATTTGTTATGAAAAACAATGTGTGAGTTAAAGATATTCATTGTCATATGTAAACCCCCTCTCATCTTTAGAACAAATTGCAGATAGGAAATGTTATTATAATCACAAGTTGATGATTATGCTATCTCAAAAGATGATCTAAAGAATGTTTTGAACACATCTTATAATATTTTAAGTTTAGTAATTAATGTTCAAAAAATTCACATTCTTTTATCAGCCAAATAATGATCCACTTAGAATATTGCCCTTTGGCCTCAAATTGAAATTATTCCAATTCATTCTTATCTTCTTTTTATTGGGAGGGAGAACTCTTATATAATAGCAAAAACTAAAAATCCCTTTATTATTATTTGGAAAAGATCTGTGAGATATGATATTTGTTAATTTCTATAGTATATATATTTAGTCAATAATGTCACAGATCCTGCATATTTTCATATAAAAACAGGCAAAACTCTCCATACAGTAGTGCCACTCAGTGCAAGCCAGAAGGCTTGTGCATAAAATCCCTATCTAGTGCCTACCCATCCAATATCTCCAGACTAGTTTCTGGCTTGTGGCCTTCATCAGTGAGGAGCCTTGGATCTGAGAGCACTGCACCTAGATCTTAGGATCTAATGCACCCTCCAGCAGCCACCTTTTATCTTTATTTAACTACAGAACTATGAGAATAAAATTGAAAACACAATATTTTCAGTCTAAGCTCATTAACTTTTATAGTCATATAGGTCAGAACTCAGTTCAGTACCCGTACATTTTAGTGTCTTTGGTTCTTTAATAACCATAGCCACCATTATCCTATTAGGCAGGATTGATATTAACCCACCAAACATCACATGATCACCATTTCTTATGCTTGCTCATAACTTATTAAAAACAGGCAAAACTCTCCATACAGTAGTGTCACTGACAAAGGCCACAAGTCAGAAACTAGTCTGAGGATATTGGATGAGTAGGCACTAGATAGATATTTTATGCACAAGCCTTCTGGCATCCATTTATTACTCTGGTTTGCATTGAGTGGCACTACTGTATGGAGAGTTTTGCCTGTTTTAATAACAGTTATGAGCAAGCATAAGAAATGGTAATCATATGAAGTTTGGTGGGTTAATACTAATCCTGCCTAATAGGATAGTGGTGGCTATGGTTATTAAAGAACCAAAGACACCAAAATGTATGGATAGTGAACTGAATTCAGACCTAATGACTATGTAAGCTAATGAGCTTAGATTGAAAATATTATTGTTTTCAATTTTATTCTCACAGTTTTGTAATTAAGTAGAGACAAAAGGTGGATGCTGGAGTGTTGCATTAGATTCTAAGATCTAGGTGCAATGCTCTCAGATCCAGGACTCCTCACTAACGAAGCCCACAGGCCAGAAACTAGTCTAGAGATATTGGATGAGTAGGTACTAGATAGGGATTTTATGCACAAGCGTTCTGGCATCCATTGATTACTCTGGCTTTCATTGAGTGGCACTACTGTATGGATGGAGAGTTTTGCCTGTTTTAATAACATTTATGAGCAAGCATAAGAAATGGTGATCATGTGATGTTTGGGTGGTTTAATATTTTCATATATTTAATAATATGTAATTAAATGTAGAATATATTAAATCTTTGAAGAAAATAAAAGAAACTAAGGTATATTATAGTATAAGCAGATTATTTCACATTTTGATATTAAAATATGCATAGAAGTATGAATAAATATATGTTCAAATTAACAAAGAGGAATTTAAAGTGAAAAACTGTATTTTTGCAGAGAACATATAGGCATCAATAACTTTAATGAACAAATCTAAGAGGGAAAATAGAAATGAGTTATTCATATTTTTAGGAAAAAATTGCAGAAAATACACAGTCTTAACATGGATTCTAAGAGAGTATAATAGGCTTAGACAGAGAGACCACATGTGGGGAATGGATGAAATATATAAAAAAATAATATGGACAAGTTATGGATTGGAAAAACCGAATGAATCATGATTAAAGTTGTGATATCACACATGTAATATACTTATTGTAGCATTGTAGGTGTGTATACCAAGTTCTCTACTAAAAATAGATTGAATAAGTAAGTAATAAAATAATGCTACCTTCAAAATATAATTCGTGATCATCCTTGATGGTATTTGCTATTGTGTTCTTCTCTTAACATAGTTGTTGCATTTCAATATTTAGAATTATACAATAAATTTTGTAATATTAAGATGTAGGAGCATTAGGTATATAATGTTAATTGTATATATTTCAAACATCTAAGCAATATTTTATGAATTATTATCCATGTGTGTAATATGTATTTAGAATTTATAAAATATATTATTAAATAAATTTACTTACTGTATCACCATTCATTTGGGAGATCCAGTGATAACATCAAAATGGCAAAAAAAACACAATTCCATTCATGCAGTCAACTTGAAATGCTTAATTTTTTATTATCATTTTTCTTAGTCCGGGGATTTTATTCTTTAATCAAATAGATTCTTGAATAAATTCTAATTAAAACGAATTTGAAATTAGAATTTTTAAGTTGTTTAACTTGATAAAATATTATGCTTATCTGGAATTCTCAACAATGTTATTTTAAAATTATATCAGTATTAATTTAATTATTTAATTTATTCAAAGTTGTGAAAAACGAAGCATTTTAGTATACATTGTGACAGTCAGATAAATCATATTTGCTTAACGTCAAGATATAGTGAGCTAACACAAAAAAACCAACTGCGGAATTACAAAAACAAATCCTGGGGAGATCTTTTTAGAAACTCGTTTATAAGTTCGTTAAATAATTTGTTTTATTATTATTATTACTGAAAATTGAAGCATTTAAAAGTATTATTATTAAAGAATAAAAATAATATTCTCTTCATTTCTCGATTATATTGTTATTGCATATTCTTTAGATTTGGATAAATCTTTAGACTTAAACGCACTTCTGATAACTAAATTCGAATTACGTTTCTGATTTTTTGCTTTAAATGCTATTAATTTTTTTTATATTCTATATATATATATAAATTTCATTCATCTGTTTACTGTGTTTGTTATATTCGGTTATTTTATTGTAAGAATTGCTGTACAATTTTTAGATTCATAATTTATCATTAAGTAAATTAAAATAATTTAGATTTTTTCAGATCGGGTTGAAAATGGTTATCAACTTTCTTGCTTTGTAATTCTGAGTTTTACATTTATTTTGAGAGTTGTAGTCACCCCATTTATTTCTCTAAATAATTATTAAAACTTGACTTAAAAAATTCTTTAAAATTTTTATTATACAAAATTATATCTAATGTAACTAGCCAGTTAGGAGCAGATCTCAATTTAACAGATTCTTGATAATCCTGTTTGAAATGTGATAATTCGATTTGTTATAGAAATATTGTTTAATAATTATCAATAAATTATGGTATTTTACATTTAAAAGCAAATAAGGATTGAGGGCGCGTAATTTTTATTGATTTGTTTGAAATTAATATGATTTCCAATTATTTGTTTATAATTTAAATTTTTTTTTTTATGAATATATTTTGAAATTAATTATAATTTTAGCCTGCAGATGTCACGACAACATAGTTGTTGAAAGATTCCTGACTTCGTTTAAGGAGAAGTCACACTGCATCACATCACATCACATAGATTTACATGACATATAAAATGAAAACTGTTTTGTTGGTTATTGTTCTATTGGGATGTATACCACCCTTTATTTTTTTAATTCTGTAAAAAGTATATGCCATATTTATAAATTTACTAAAATACAATACTACTTGGAAATATCTAAATAAATTGAGCATTTCTAAAAATTTTAAGACTCGAACTATTAAATTGTTTTTTAATATATATATACAGTATATTTATTCCACTGAAAATCGAAAATGAAATATAAAAGATAAAAATCATGTATTTATTTTGAATATAATTCTTTGTGAAATAAATATATTTACATATGGATAGGTCTTTAAAAAGTCCCTTCATTTCCTCTGTGCCAGTTAATGTTCCATTACGTCACATATACGCGTGTAGAAAGATATGTGCACGAAAGTAATATATATACAATTTATATTCCTCATTATCATTGACTGCACTAAGCTATGAATATGATGCGATGTGATGCACTGTGACTTCTCCTTATATAGAGTCAGGAATCTCTCAGCAACTATGTCCAGAGAAACCTGTTAGCCACTATACCTTTCCATTCCCCACCCTAAGTTTCCCCATATCCGGCTCCCATTTCCACAAAATAATCTTTGTCAAGCGTGGCCTTCATATCTAAATCCCCCTTATCTGTTTCCAAACCCAGCATAAAAACCAATAACCCACTTTCAGTATAATCACTTTGTTTACATTTAGTCTTCCATAACTTCATTATTTGTACCTTTTCTGCTTTCAAGCATTTACATTGGATCAACAGATGCCTAATATTTTCTATGCATTCCTTCCTTACACAACTTGCAGACTAATTTTATTCAAACCTTAAACAGTGAATTACTTTCCTTGCTATTATCATAAATTAACTCGCACCCAATGTTCCGTTTACTTCTATATATATTTAAACTCTTGTTACTCTCCATACTAGTTCTCCATTTCTCCAACTCCCTATTCTTTATTAATGCATCTATTCTTCTATCCCATTCCTTACCATTATAATACTCAACAATCCTCCTAACACAATCATCCCACCTCTTGTACAGTATACTGATATAAAATCTTTATCCAAATCTTCTGCATACCACATTATCTTTTTTACCCATTTTGTTGCTTGCCCTTTACTCACAACACAATTAAATACTATTTTGGCTATTCTTTTATTATCCGTAAACTGCAATCTACTGTACATTTTCATTTTGCTTTTTGCATTTCTCATATAAAAACTTGACCATCCTATTTATTTCTCCTTGAATTGCTTCTTTTGCTGTTCACACATCTGCATCCAATGCACATTTCTTTTAATTTCCCTTTGTATTTTTTCTAAGTAATCTAAGACCCCTTTACTAACACATAATGCATCATTGCCATATGTTAATCCTGCTACTGCCACTCCCTTCCATACAATTCTAGCTACATCATATTTATTATATGAAAACACTGTTAATTTCTTTATTAATTCCTTACTTTCCTTTGCTTCATTTATCCCATTCATCCAAAGCAATTTTTCTGATTACTCAAGATGATTCCAAATAACTATATCTATTCACCACACTTAACTTTATATCCTCTCTTTCCTCAGTATTAACCATCATTATATTTGATTTTTCTTCACTAAATTTAATCCCCATCTCTTTACCCACTCTTGTGCATGTCCGCAGCATAACTTCCATATGTTCTCTTTTTTCTGCACACAAAAAGACATCATCCGCAAAAAAAAAAAAGACCCAACAAAGTATACTCCCTTGCCACCTATTAACAGTATCTCTATTCCTCTTCCTTGTCTTTCTTTTGCTCTCTCCATTTCACTCAAATACAACAAAAACAAAATAGGTGACATAGGGCATCCTTACCTTAGTCCCGCCCCATTTTTAACTTTAACTGATTCTCTATCCCCTACTTGATAGGTATAGTAATTATTTTTATGTAATTTCTTAATAATATCCACTAAAGCTTCACCCCTTCCCAAATTTGCTAAACTTATTCATAATCTATTTCTATTTATTCTTATCATATGCCTTCTCCGTATTTATAAACCTCATATATAACTGTCTACCTGAATTCTTACTCATATCCATAAGTTGTGTAACTACAAATAAACTATCTCCTATATGCCTATCTGACCTAAAACATCCTTGCATTTCTCTTACTATATTATTTTCTTCCATTCATTTTGCAACTCTGCCAGCCACCATATATGAAAAAACTTTATATAATATTGATGTTACTGCTACCAGTCTATAATTGTTTAACTTTCTATGATCCTTACCCTTTTCTTTAAATAATAATCTTACTCTTGTATTACTCCAACTATCCGGAATAACTCTTTTCTGTGCCATCTTATTAAAACATGATAATAGCTTTACTTTTGCCCTATGTCCTAAATTCATTATCATCTTTGCTACCTATCCATCTAAACCTCTTGCCTTTCCACTTTTCAATTTCTTCCCTGCTTCATTCAGTTCATTTTCTGTAAACCTAATATTCCCATTACTATATGCTTTCATATTTTCTATTCCTCTGTCCTTCACATCTAACATCTTTTCTATATCCATTACATACCTATTCAAGATTCTCTCTAATTCTTCTCTAGAGCTACACTCTATTCCCTCGTAATCTAGTAATATTATCTTTCTCTCCCCTACATTTTTTCTTTTAATGTAATTCCAAATTTTTTTACTCCCATCTCTTCCACTTTTATTATTAATATCCTCCAACAATTTACTATTCAATTTCATTCTCTATAATTATCTAATTTAGCTAACTTCTTCTTTTCTAAGTACTTTTCCCATTTAGCATTAATATCTTTTTCACTTTCTTTGTTCTTAATAGCACACTTACATTCTCTGCATGCTTTCCCCCTCTCTTTTACACTTTTACTAATTCTTTTTTTTTTATTATTACTTTTATTCTTCTGAATATTCTTACCTAAAACCCTATTTGCCACTTTTTCTATTTCATCACACCAGTCCTTATACTCATTCCCAACTAACTCTTCCATGGTTTCTTCAATTTGTATTTTATACTCTTCCAACTTATTCTTATCATTCACTCTCCATCCACTTCTTTCGCTGTTGTTTCTACTTTTATTTCTATTCTCCATCATATTATTAATCACTTTGACTACAAAGAAATTATGATCACTATTATATGCCCTCTTTTCATTATCAAACACCTTAATTTTCTGTACTTTATTCATTCCCTCTTTTTCTACCAATACACAATCTATTGTGTGAAATATATTATTTCTAGACCATGCATATTGTTCCTCATAAATATTTGATAAACTTCCAATGCTCAAATTCACTCTCTGACAAAATTTCTTCAAAAGCTGTTTATTCTTATTATCTACATTATCAATTTCTTCAATATGCCCATTCACATCTTCTGTAACCATTATTCTCTTTCCCTTTTCTTTTAAACTCTGTATATCATTCACTAGGCATACATATTTGCTACTATTCCATTCCATTATAGTTTGACTATCTCCAGTACCTATGTTAAATATAGCCACCACCCATTCTTGTCTTTCCAGCCTTATTTCAAACCACAAATGTTCTTGGCAGTTAACAGTATTTAAATTTTTTTTTGATATAACACCTATGCCACCACTCCTTTTTACTTTCTCTTTTAGATTTATATCCTGCTGTACCAAATCTTTCAAAATAGGTTTCTCTTTTTTTAGATGTGTTTTCACTACTGCTAATACTTCAAGCTCTTCATTTTCAATTGCTTTGTTTTATTCCAGCCACTTTTCTGGTCTCCTACCACCTTGCATATTCAAATACCCAATTTTAACAATTTCTTCTTTCTTAACTACTCTTTTATAAATTCTTTTGATTCTTTCTTCTCCATTACATTTATAAATAACTTGCTTACCATTAATTTTACAGACCCATTTTCTCTCCACATCTACACTTATATCTAAATCAACTACCTTTTTTTTGCTTACTTCTTACACCCCGTTCATTCTTCTTTTTTTGATAGTACTACAAATACTACCCCCCCTATAAGTTTCCCGAATTTATATTCTTTATAAATCAGACTTCCTAAAACTTCACTTTCTTATTTTTCTAAGTGCAATCTGTCTTTACTATATAACTCCAATCCCACACATCCACAAACATAACTTCATTTCTCTCACACAATTTTTTCAATCTCTCATTTATAGAACATGCCCTATCTAACAAATGCCTCTTGTCAAATCTTGTTAATAATCCAACTATCCCTACTCTTCCTTTAATCTTATTCAAATTCCTAATCAATTCTATATACTCATCCATTATTCTCTCTCTGATGGTTCTGACAAATTATTAGTCCCTACCACAACATGCACATCTCTACGACCTTGCTTTTTTACTTATCTGTCACATTGTTAATTCTAGCTCCAGTCAAACATACTCTTACATACCTACTTCTATTTTCCCTTGCAATTATATCCCCACATTCTCTAATTAGTGAATCTCCTATCAATACTTTCTCATAGTCTACTTTCTCTGCTCCATCCATAACATTTTCTACCACTCTCTGAACCTCGTTTGTCTCCAACAATTTTAATTTTGCTTCTACACCCTTCAACTCTTGCGCTATCTTACTTATTCTTTGGTTAACCATCTCCACGCATTACTAATTTCTCCACCCATATCTCCTGACACTCCACTAAAACCATACTCTGACCTATCTTCCTCAACTACATTTTGCTCCCTTTCCCATGACTTTCTCTTTAGACTATTTACACTTAGAAACTATTTTCTCACCTCTTTCATCACATTTACACACTGTCTACATAATCATGAACCTGTTACGTCCTTCCTAGTCTTATTCCAACATTTCAAGTGAAAAACCTCATCTCACACGGTACACTTTACCAGAACATGCCTAGTTTCTTTCTGCCAATTATATATGCATTGTGGAATACAAATGCAATCCATGTTCCTTATTTTCCAAGTCATCTATTCTTTATTTGACTTTATACTTCCTCTCCTACTCTTTAAACCCCCTTGCAAGGAAGGATAAAAACTTTACTTTCTTTCAAAACCGATCATCCTAAGAACTTTGAAAGTGCTTAGGCTATATAAACTTATAAACAAAATTAAACTTCTCTAACAAGCGTGTCAGCGCAGAATTATTAATAATTTATATTTAGGGAATATTTAAATTATTTTGTGAGCAATTGAAAATTACTGCTCAATTCAAAATTTAAATTAGTTACTCATTTAATCAAAATTAAATGTAATGTCTTTATTTTTTTTTAGTGATTTAATTATTAAAAGTAGACTAAACTTAATATTGTATTTTAAGCCGATACTTTTCCAAATATTTAACGAAACAAAAATATAAATCATTATTTAAGTTTAATGAATCTTTGTTTAGAAAAAAAAAAGAATTTAATGTACGATATTATATTGAAAGCTAAGATGATAATTATTAAATACAAAAATTTAAGTAGTGCCTTTCAAGTTTAAACTATTTTAGAGTTTTTTTACTGGATTATAACAAACATATATTAAAAAGTTCTAATAATTTAACTAGCTAATACAATAAATTTTTATTTTTCAAATTATATAAAATAATTTTTTTTTAAAGACTAATCTAAGTGCATAATTTTATGGATAGTGTTCAAATGTACACTGTTTTTTATGAATCGCATATATTAAAATTTCAGTTTTGCAATCACAACTGCAGACATGATCTAAACACAGTAATAAATAAGCTAGTTATTGAAAGTCAAAAGATAACTTGTGTGCTATTACTACCAGTGACAGTTGAATGTAATTGGAATGTTTAAATAAAGTTAAATTATTTTAAAGGCATTCAATGCTTAATATTAGATTATGCAAATAGTACAATATATAAGGGCAACTAAAATATCATCATCACAAATCTTCAGGAAAACACAAGAAGATTATCTTGCTGATATATATTTAGCCACATGGTTATTTCTGAAGCAAAAATTCATCCTATAAAACATTTAAAATTATTTTCCTCATATATTTATTAAAATAATATTTAAATCTTAATGATTAATAAATACAAGATTCTTTGTTTAGAGATTATTAGGAAAGAATACCGATTCCTTCACTCTCTTGCAGTTATCTATAGCACTATTTTTTCAGTTTTGTGTTCCTTTGATTGTAGAAAATGAAATTGAAATATTATTAATATTAGTTCAAGAGAGCTAAAGCGGCTACCATAAAGCATTGACTGATAGATTCTTTGATAGAACAGTTGCAAGACAATTTGTTAACTCTCATTCTATTAATTATTGCTAGCAGTGAGCAAAAAAATTAAATTATTAAAAAAAAAAAGTCAAATATTTAGGATTATTTTTACAAAATATTTGTTTAATAATTATTAAAAAAGAAATATTTTCAGTTTATTTTTTTCTTTCTAAATATTTTATTTTCAAAAATAAAATTTAAGAAATTTGGAATAATAGTGAAATGGAAAGAATAATTGGTAATGGTCTACTAAACACAAAAGTACAGAATTTCATGGTTTTACAGTGACTAATAAAAATTTGTTCATCTTTTATAAATGAAGTTCATTCAACAAAGACTTAATTTTTTTCAGTAGCATTATTCAATAGCATTATATAGTAATGACCCAATAAGAAAAAGTAATTGCTGTCATTATGTATGTCACTTTATAATTTTTTTTTCTATATTTGCAAAATTCAATTGATTTTTAAAGATGTTTTTCGTTTGTAAACTTATATTTCTAACAAATCGAACTCAATTTATTAAATTCTAATATAGGATAACAGTTTAAATATTATCATCAAATGTTGAAAATTTATAAAAATCACCAGCAGAGATAACAAAAGGAAATCATCTGTTGAAGGGCTAAACTCATTATAAATGATACCTAATAAAAAAATAAAGCCACATATTTGCCAATACCCAAATAGATCGTTCCTTTAAAATGCTTTGTTTCAGTATATAAACTGCCAAAATTTGTTTTAAATAATATCTTTGTATCTTTTACTAAATGGAAAAATTAAAGAATAAAAAATATTTTGTTACAAGTGAAGAAACAATCAATACTCTTTCTCTCTTCTTTATCATTTGTATCTGTGCACATGAAATAATATTCTTTTTTATAAAAAAATATAAATTAGCTGTCATCTCAAAAATGTATATATATATATATGCATATTGAAAGAATAAAAATAAAATGTTAATTAGAATTATTTCTTCATCTTATATTTATCAATTGCACATTATGTTGAATGTGCTAGAAATGATGTTAGGTTTTATTTCTGATTTATGGTTTTTGTGAATGAAAAGTTTTTGATTTAATATAATTGAGACAAAGAGATTTGACATTTTTCACTGAGTACTATAATGGGAGAATGGTATGAGAATTATAGGATTTATACTGTCTAGACTTTTATATTGTGTTAAATAGGTCATCATCATCAACCATTATCACTCCACTGCAGGATGAAGGTCTCTCCAAGTTCAATCCATCTTTTCCTATCTTTAGCTTCTCTTCTCCACATCACCCCTGCACACTTTCTTGTTTCATTCATCCATCTCACATGTGGTCTCTTTCTGGGTCTTTTACAATCTTTTGGAATCCAGTTTAGAATTTCAATTGTTCATCTATTATCATCTCTTCTAGCAATATGTCCAGCCCAACTCCACTTCAGTCTTTTAATTTTTTCAATGAGTTCAGTAACACCTGTTTTTTCTCTTACCCATACATTGTGTTTTCTCTCTCTTCTTGTTACTCCCAACGTGCATCTCTCCATACTTCTTTGAGTGGTCTGAAGTCTCCGTATTGCTCTTCTATTAAGTGTCCAAGTCTCAGATCCATAAGTAAGAATTGGCAAAACATATTTATTAAAAACCTTTCTTTTCAAACACATAGGCATATTTCCTTTTAGTATAAAGTTATTTCTACCAAAAGCACGCCAACCAAGTTTAATTCTATGATTAATTTCATCCATTATGTTTTCATCTGTATTAATAATCTGACCAAGGTAATTGTAACTGATAACTTTTTGTAACTCATCATAATCAATCTTTATTTTTATATTTTAAGAAATTCTATTAAACATTACTTTAGTCTTTTTAACATTTATCTTTAGTCCTACTTTTATCTGATAACTCCCGCAACATTTCCTGTAACTCTAAAGCATTATTTGCAAAAACAACTACATCATCTGCAAAATCTAAATGACTTAAATAATCTCCATTTACTTTCACTCCTTTAGCTTTCTCATTTTAATCCACCAAATACTTATTGCAGCACTGCTGTAAAAAGTTTTGGAGATATGGAGTCACCCTGTCTTACACCCTTTTCAATGTTTATTTTTCTACTATCATTATATAATCTAATTGTTGCTGTTGCATTTTTATAAATATTTTTTAAAATATGACAATATCCTGGATCTACACCTTGATGATCCAATGCTTTAATCACTGAAGAAATTTTTATAGAATCAAATGCCTTTTCATAATCTACAAATCCTAATCATAATGGCAACTCATATTCATTTGTCCTTTCTATAACTTCTCTCAATATCTCGATATGATCTACTGTACTAAAACCACTTTTAAATCCAGCTTGTTCTCTTGGTTGGTGCAAATACAATGTTTTCTGTAGACAAGTTGTAGTTAACTTAGTAAAAATTTTATATAAAACTGATAAAAGACTGATAGGTCTGTAATTTCTAATATCTTCTTTATCACCTTTTTAAAATATTAATATTAATACTGCATTCTTCCAATCATCTGGGACATCTTTATCATTTAGACATTTGGTATATAACTTTGCTAAATTTTTTTCTATTTCTTCACCTGCTTCTTTTAATATATCAATTATAATTCCATCATTACTTGGAGCCTTCCCTTTCTTCATAAATTTAATTGCATGTCTCACTTTTTCATTCAAAATTCTGGGCAATTCAGAAGATATAATAGGTATAGGAAGCACTTGTTCTTTATTACTATATAAATCTTGATTGAAGTCTTTTAGACATTTCATGATGTCATTTCTCTTTTTTAGTAATAATGCCATCTTTTTTTTTTTATTGCAGATATAAATTTTCTACCAATACCAAAATGTTGTTTTACACTCTTTAGACTTCATTCTCTTCTACAGCTTTCCTTGTTAGTTCACAATTATACTTTCTTATATCATTTTTAATTCTTTTCTGCACCATTTTACAAAATTTGAGATATTCAATCTTTTTTAATGCATCATTGTTGTATATCCTCATATTCCTGCTTTTCTTCATACATTATCTAGTCTCAGTAGAAATTTTATTGGTCAATTGCTGCTTTTTTCTACCAGCTATCTTTGTTGCAGTTTTTAAAAATGTATCAGTTTTTTTCTTATTAATGTCATTCAAATCTGAATCATGTTCAAAATCTACTAATACTTGAAACTGATTTGTTGTAAGTCTACTTTAAATTCATTAGAATGTTTCTGAAGATTAGGAATATCAACTGTAAATATTGTTTTTCTTAATAATTTTTGTCTCTAGTTTTGCATTAACATGTATCTTACTAATCAATGATCACTTCCTGTGTTAAATTTATTAAGAACATTACAATCTTGAAATATGTATTTTCTGTTAGTCAAAATATAATCCAATTCTGCTGTACCTTCATTTGGATGCTTCCATGTCCATTTCCTTTTATAATTTTTCTCAAAAAAAGAATTCATAATATAAAGTTTTTCTTTTTCTGCAAACCCCACAAGTCTATGTCCTCTCTCATTCCTATTACCATAACCAAAATTACCTACAGCATTTTCATCTGTCATTTGTTTACCAATTCTAGCATTAAAGTCTCCCATAACAATTTTAAAATGTTTACTCTGATCAAAAACATTTTGTACATCCATATTAAAATCTTCTACTACTTCATCACTATGAGAACTTGTTGGGGCATAAACCTGAATTATCTGCATTTGGTATCTGCTATTAAGTTGTAAAACTAATCTTGCCACTCTGTCCGATACACCATCAATCTCCACAATGTTATTCTTCCATTTTTTATTTATAATGAATTCTACTCCACTTGTATTTCCAATATTTGTGCCTTTATAATAGAGCATATGTCCACTTTTTAAATCAATTGTTTCTTCATCTTTCCTTCTAACTTCACAAAGTCCAATAATGTCTCATTTAATATAAGACAGTTTTTCTTCTAACTCTTGCAATCTTCCTTCACTTGAAAGTGAGCTGCAGTTGTAAGTACCTAAATAAAAAGTTGTCATCAAATGGCAGCCTGAGTCTGCAATCGAGATTTTTAGCACCCTCCGCCTTCGGCCACCAACCGCTGCCTTGGTTGGTGACTTTACAATCTCCTGGGAATAAGGGCCATGATTTATTTTTGTCTGTCATAATTGTATATATTGGAAAAAATATTCTTAAACTTGAAGGTAAAAAGCCAATAAACTCACCACACTGGCTAATGCGTGTTGGTGAGCAGCCCATCCATGTTTGTATACTATATGAATAATCACATAGTAATAACAGTTGCAATGACAAGTGCGTATGGAGTGGACATTAGGAATTTGTCCTGTTCGGTTCCTTTAAGGCCTCCAAGAGGAATCAAAGGGTTTCCTTTCAGTTAATAGCAAACTCCTTTCTGCATTATCATGCATTATATAAAATTATTTTATTTTTATGTTGTTGCATTGTTTTTTTTAAAAAAAAGTTTATATTTTTTTCTTGTCAGTCTGTTTTGAGAAAATTTTACATGATGAATTTTTGTTTCAGAAATGACCAGGTGGATAAGTATATATTTTCTAAGGCAGTCCTTATTGTCTTAACTTTCAATTGTTCTAACTTATTTATTATTGTGTTTGGGTGACATCTAGAATTGTGACTGCAAATAAATATATTTATTGTGCACTACAAAGCATGTAGCAGAAAGATGGGAGCTTTTATTTTGGTAAAACTATATATTTGGATTGCTAAAATGAGCTAGAATTTAGGGATGAAAATTAACAAATGGTGAGCTTTTGATATATGTGATTCATAAGAAGAAAATGCTATGTATTATAGTATTATGTCATAAAATGAAGCATTTAGTTTAGACTTCAAAATAATTTTTTTTTTTATATATAACTAAAACAAAATATAGTCAAAAGTATGTAAGACATTTATGGTATTAGCTAGTTAATTTATTAGAAATTTTTAATATATTTTTGTTGTAATTTATCTTTATATATATTTGACCTTTATAATAAATAAGAATCAATAATCATAAGCTAATTTAAAGCATTTCTTTTTTAGGTAGAAATATATAATCGTTACCTTTTCAGCAAGAATTGTAAAAATAAGAGATTAAAAAAAATTATATAAAATGGAAGGAAATAAAATTTTATTTTCATATTACTATATGAGTACATTTCTGTATATTTTATTATTAATATATAATGATGAAATGATAAATATCATGTTTCTTAAATGAGTATGCTTTCATTACTTTTATTTCAGCATCATCCTATTATGTGGCGAGGTTGGCTAGCTTTAAAAAATGATCAGGCAGTTGTAAGCATGTATTTTGTAGCTGGTGATCATCAGTTGGCTCGATTTGCATTATGCCCCGGGGCAGATACTTGTGAAGGAGGTTTGCCATCTCTTCGGATTGCCCAGAGAATGAGGCTGGAACCTTCACAATTGGATGGTGTTGCACGTAAAATGCAGGTATGTTTGTATGTATATGTATATGCAATTTTTATGCATGTTATTTTCAGCTAAGAATGTGGATGTAATTGGGCATGATTTCTTTTTTTTTTTAAAAAAAAAAACATATTAAATGAAGAAGCTTTTTTTCTATCTTAATATAACTTAATTGATTTAACTATTGTTCTTGAGTTTTTAGTAATGATGATTTTTAGTAAAAGCACTAAAGGAGAGAATAACAAATTATAGTAATAAGTGGAAAGAAGTAACATGACAATTTAGAAATGATTAATTTCAGTACTTGTCATATTATATTTTTTTATATATTTATATTTTAATTTGTCTATATGTGAAAATATTTATTTATTTTTTAAATATACATATAATCTTTTATTTTACAATTATACAGAGCATGATAGTCTATGAACAGAATCTTTTAACTTTCTCTAAAGAAAAACCACTTTACATCCCATTATAGCTAAATAATGTTTCACTAATTTATAAGAATTCGGATACTGTTTTTATACATATATTCATTTTTATGTCTATAAGTATATATTGTCTATACAACAATAGTTTTATTATTCAATTCTTATTATAAATAATCTTGTTTACATTTTTTTTCCAAATGAAATGGAAAATATTATATTATGAAATGATAAAAAAAATTCAAAAATTGCCCAGAATTGTAAATTTAATTCATTATGTTCTAATTGAATATAGAGTTCATTAAATCTATAGTGTGTTCTTAAGTTGAAATGTTGGAGTAAATTGTATTAAATTAATAAGCAATTGACAAACTGTCGTTGATGTTGATTGTTATCTAGTGCTTGATCATAGTATTTTTTCAAAGTTATCCAGCATTACTTTGGGTCAAAAACTGAACATTCCTATATCACAAAGAAATCAAGTCATATGTCACATGACCTAACTTATCAAGCTTGTATTACAAATGTTATATATAGAGCTCGCAAATAAGCTCTTAACAAACTTTGCAGAGTATCCCCCACCCCAGACTGGTTTCTGCTACTGACTTTCTCAGTGAGATGCTAGGACGGGCATGGCCAACATATGGTCTGCGGGCCGAATCTGGCCCATGTAATGAGTTTATGCGGCCCACAATTAAATTTTTAATATTCTCCGTACAACGCACTGTGGAAATGAAATAAGTGGTACTTTTAAATCGTTATACATAAACTATGATATCTAACCATTGTTCAACAATAAAAGTTAAAATCTCAGCTACTCAAGCGTCTTTGATTATTGGAAATCGAGATATTTAAGAAGATAGTGATATGCGAAAAAGAATTTCACGTGTAACTAATCTAGGGTTAACTTCCAATAATTGGTCAAATGAATTCACGATACTTTATTTTTAAAAAAAATTCCATTGTAAAGATTTACAACTTTTGTACTTGTCTGTACTCGATATGAACTGTTTGACGTTTAGCGGCGATGTGAAACCCACATTCTTATAGGGGAGTTTGCCGCCCAAGGTCAAGCAATTCGTTCTTTTTGCGGTCAAGGGTGCTGAATCAAGTGGCATTGTTTGTAAAATGAAGTAATTGTTTTATTTGCGATATAACCCCTTCAAATTCATTCTATTAATTAAATATTGTTTCGATTGATTGTGATACAGTTTGGATATTTATACGGTATGTAATTATATTTTTATTAAAATATTATTGTATATTAAAAATTTTTTTCACTCCAGGGATGACTTTCAGAAAATGAAAAATTGATCTTGAATGTCGTATATTTAATGATGAATGGGAGTAGAAATATTTTTTTTATTATGTACAATAATAAGGCGGTTTGTCTTATTTGCAATTCGAGTGTAGCTGTTTTAAAAGAATACAACTTTAGAAGACATTTTTAAACGAAACATGCAAATTACGCATAAAATTTAAATGAAGAAAGTCAAAAAAAAAAACAAGCAGCAGATCTCATAGTAAAATTGACCCGGCAGAAAAATGTATTATTTACACAGCAAAATCGATTACAAGAATCTGCTACTGAAGCAAGAGTTCTAGTAGCAAAATGGATTGCTCAATGTGGAAAACCTTTTGCTGAAGGAGAATTTGTAAAAAAGTGCATGTTAGATGTTTGTGATGAAATGTGTCCAGAAGCTAAACATAAAATTGAAAGCATTAACCTGTCTCGGCAAACTATTGCTTGAAGAATAGAAGATATGAATGCTAATTTAAATGATCAGTTACTGAATAATTTAGAATTGGCCCATTTTTATGCAATAGCTCTTGACGAAAGTTGCGATGGAAAGGATACTGCTCAGTTATTAATTTTTATCAGAGCTATCACTGAAGATTTTCAAATTTCGGAAGAACTTTTGTCAACTGTTTCTATGAAAGACACAACAAAGGGAGAAGATCTTTTCCGAGAGGTTGAAAAATGTTTTTTAAATACAATATTGACTGGAAAAAAATGATGAATTTAACAATGGATGGATCACCAAATATGATTGGAAAAAATACTGGTCTCATAAGACAAATTGAAGACAAAATATCTGAAATTGATCCAAATCATAAAATTATACCCATACTCTGCATTTTTCATTAACATGCATTATGCAAAAATATTTTAAAAATCAATCATATTACAAACATAATTGTGAAATTAGTCAATTTCCTTCGATCAAAAAGATTAAAACACAGGCAATTTATTGGACCCTTTGAAGAACTAATTACCAGTTATGTAGATATACTATATCACAATAAAATCCATTGGTTAAGCTTGGGAAAAGTTTTAAGACTTGTGTGGGATCTTCAAGAGGAAATAAAAATATTTTTAACACGTGAAGAAAATGAGGATTTTCCTGAATTATCAGAACCAAATTGGATTTGTGATTTAGTGTTTTCTTTGGATATTCTCACACATTTCAACGAATTTTAACATATGTTTACAGGTAAAAAATTTATATGCTCATGATTTAATACAAAGATTAAAATCTTTTCAAATGAAGCTTAGTCTTTTTTCTAGAAATCTGACTGAATGTCAATTTGATCATTTTCCAACATTAGAGACCATATCATTAAATATTTCAAGAGAAAAGGTTCAAGAATTTAATAACAATATCCTTGCACTAATGACAGATTTCAAGCAGAGATTTGATTGCTTCAAGAAAATTGATAAAATTTTATCTATTATCTAAAATCCATTTTGTGTACACGTAAATGACGTTCCTGTTGATATACAATTACAAATAATTAGTTTACAATGTGATGAATTGTTACATGAGAAATATCAAGATGAGCAAGAAAATTTGTGCAATTTTTATAAACAATTGAATGATGGACAATATGAAAATTTAAAAAAAACTTGCCAAGGAATATTTAGTAATCTTCAGCTCAACTTATATTTGTGAACAAACTTTTTCTTTAATGAATCTAATATATTAAAGATCAGCCTTTCAAGCTATTGTGCATACACTTTTTACGAGGTTAATAATAAATGAATACTTTAACTCCCAACACAAGATATAGTATTTAAGAAAGAATAAAATGAATCCACTTATTCTTTCCAACCCAAATGCTTATATATGTGCAAATCTTAAGTACTGGAAGTGAAAGCGAGAGGATAGATCACCCACTTTAAATTACTGTTTACGATGTCTGAATGAATGACATCGACAAAATTATCTAGAATTTACTAAACTTAAAACACTCGTAAAAAGCATATGCACAATAGCTTGAAAGTCTGATCTTTAATGTATTACAATTTATAAACATGCGCTATATAAAATATATGCTTATTTAATGAATCTAAATAAAAGTACAACAAGATCAAGATTGAATGATTTATATTTAGAGGCTGTGTTAAGAATAGCTACTACAAGTATAGAACCAGATATTAAAAGGCAATAGGCGATGCAACACTTCACATTAGTTTTTTTGTTAATTTGTTGAACTAAATTACTTACATTTATTCATAAACAAATTGCATAATAAAATTCTGTTTACTTCAGTGAATCGTTTTTGTATTTAACATTTTTTAATTTTAATATTTCGTCCAGCCTGTGAAAAAAGTTTTCTTTCTAATCTGGCCCGTGGGCAAAAACTGTGGGCCATGCCTGTGGTAGGATATTCAAGTACTAATGCTTGAATATCCTAGCACCTTACTGAGAAAGCTAGTAGCAGAAACCAGTCTGGGGTTGGGGATATTCTGCAAAGCTTGTTAAGAGCTTGTTTGCAAGTTCTATATATATAACATGTATTATATTGTACATTCTCATTGTGCTCCATATTTTTATTATCGTACTTATATACATGTGTAGCTCTATATTAATAAATTTAGCTTTTCAGAAAATATTTTAAACTTAATCTTTAATCCCAAACAAAGAGATTCAAGTGAAAAATATATAAGAAAATCAGAAACCATTTACAAGTCATTTGTATTAATGCATTACAATATTAATGTTTTTTAAACATTTGTGATCATAGTTGCTTACTTTTTTTAGATTTACTGAGAGAACTTTCAGTCGAAAATTGGTGTATATATTATAACGGAATAAAAAGTTGCCCTACAGGCTTTGGACAACATTTTATTACTGACATTAAAAAAAATGATGATGAAATAATTCTTATTACTATCCTTAAAGTTAGAGTGTCATTTGTAATAGAATAAAATGAGAGTATACTCTTTTAAAACACTACAGATTTGGGATCCATTTGTATCAATTTATATATGATAAAACCATAATAGAGTGATCCTGTTTATTTATACCCTGCAAATTATGGCATCATTTAAAATAGAAAATATATATATATATGCTAATCTCTGTTATAGCCCCAATCATTTAGATAGCATTTGTAACATCGAAAATATGCAATGAAATAATAACTCTAATATAACTTGAATAAAATATAGCTCAGTCATTGATCACCCTATGTAATAGGAATGTAAATGATCCTTGAAGTTGGACATCATTTACAACTGAATAAAATGTAATTCAAATAAAAATAATATTAATTTTATAATGCTCTGTGAATAATATTATTCATAATAAAATGAATACAATATACTAAACTAGATAAATATTAATTAATAACTAATTATTCAATTCTTAATATAATTCTTTATAATCACATAACTAAACAAAGCAGTGATGATAATTTTTATCGTAGCATCATGAATTCAAATAGTATTTAGAATAAATAGGAAATAAACAAAGTCATCACTTCATATACTCTAATTACAATCTTAAATTAAAATAGATTAAAATAAAGCAATTAAATTAAGTATCATTGTCCCAAAACATTGATATATACTTAAGATAGATTTCACTTATAATTGATGAAACCAATTATAAATCATTAATTAAACAACTAAGTTCTAATATACCCAACTAATTAAACATTGTTTATAAAAAAAAATACAAACTTATACTAAAATTTAAAGATATTCATATCTAAATAAAATAATTCATTAATTATTAAGATAACAGCTTTATTATGTCTCATAAGTTCACAATGTTCATAATATCCTAAATAGATGTATGACCCAATAATTAATTTTAAATCTATTTTAATGACATACTAAATAATATTAATGTATCCATGCTATATTTTTATATTAATTTACTATAACTAATCACACTATTTATAGCAAGATAAAAGACAATAAATTATACTAACTCAGCCATGCTATATTCTTATATAGACTTTTCTTTTGTTAATTTATCTAGTTGTAATAAAATAAAATACTTAATGATGTAATATCAATGAACCTATTAGATAATCTTAAATTTATATTATCCAATCATACCAGCATATAAAAGAAATAGTAGATTTCTATTGGATATTTAACTAAATTACTAAAACTGTACATTATAAGAATTAAAACATAAAAATAATTATTGGCATTCATTATAATCAAGTACGAATATTAAAATTTAATAGTTAATTGGATTTATGATCTACCTCAACTAAATTTAAATTAAGACAAATCATTCTCAATTATAACAGAACAAAATATATTACTATCAGCATTATAATTGAATAAGATTAGGATCTTAATGATCAGACCATGAATTTAATATAGTAATTATCTAAACAATAATAATTTAGATAGAACATGTAAATATTTGATTGTGATTAACACATAAAGTTTATATCTAGTTAAATAATAACTATGGAATTCAATAAAAATATATATAACCATACTCATCTATTAATATTGGAACTTGATTTCTGAATTGTGAAATATATTTATTTCAAATAAATTTTACAATGTAGATAGTTTATCTGTTCTCATTTAAATGTTATTAAGCAATAAATTCATTTGCACAACCAGACAATAATAAAAAAAGTTTATTTGATTTAAGTTAAATTTAAATTTATTAATAAATTAATATCAATTATGTATTGAACTGTATTAAAATACATATAATTCATGAGTATTTTGGCATTTGTAATATTTAAAAAGCTAAAAAAAAAGTAAAAATTAAAGATCGTTCAAATTATGCAATTTGGTTTTCTTTTTTTTTTTTTGGTTAGTATGATTTATTCTTGGAAATGTACAATGAAAGTTATTTGTGCATTTAATATTATTTATTTAATTTAATTAAAATTGGAGAGAATGTAATTGCCTACAGATTGTTTATCCAGATGAGTAAAAGAAATTATAAATGCAAGAAATTACAACCAGAAGATCCTTCTAACACTAATTAAAGATGGCAGAAATAAGTTATAAAAAATAAACTTTGTACCTCAAAAATAAGAAAAAAAAGATGCACAGGAATCTCAAAACTGGTCAAGACTATAAAAGGAAAAAAATAGCTTCGAAAAAGGTTTTGTTTGTTTTTCTTTTGGCTGGTCCTGGATTGTGAAGGATCTGAGACCACTCTATGCTGAACTAATTTGTCATGCAGAGGGGAAATCGGAGATTTGCAGACATATTTCGTCATGAAGAAGTCACTCAAAAAAAGAGCCTTCCAGCCTAGCTTTAAAGTGGATCAGGAATGTAAAAGATGTCAACCGTAATGAAAATCAATGGCCATGAGCTTTTCAAACCAAGAAATATGTGTATATTACAATCTGCATAAATTCACTAATATTACTGATATCTTAAATTATGTGAAATTAAATATTTGCAAACTAAATTTAACTATGAATTCCAAATATTTCTAAAGAGACATTTTACCCATGTATTGCTTTCTTCGTTCAAGAAATTTAAAAGAATGGAACTATTTTTATTTAACATTATTATCTGGATGAGCGTTTGTATGTGCTTTCCAATTTATTAGTAATTTACAATTTATAGTTTAAATATTTTAATTTGTTGTAATAAAATATTTATCTTTTAATATCAACTTTTTATTGTACGTTATTAATTTTAGATTATTTAGATTTTATTATACAAAAAATTATTTTAAGAAATTATAATTATCTATAACAACGTGTTCGTTTTATTCTATGAATGCTGGAGAAAAATTCTATAACATTAATTAACAAGAAAATGTAATTCTCAATCTTTTTAGTTATTTGCTTCTTAATTTATGGTATGCGATGCAATGGGTATCAGTGAGTTTATGACCCTGGTGCCCTTTTAACTAAATATAAAACTGATTCCGCTTGCAGTGAAAATCACAATAAATAGTAAGTCATTTAATCAGAAAATATAGCTATGTTCTTGAGATATCTAAACTCATATATGAACGGAAGATTCTTTTTCATAGTTTGATTAACTTACACTCTATAATGCTTAATAGAAGGCTTAAAACCCACCATGAATGTTACAGTATATATAATGAATAGATGATAAACAATCAATATATACACATATGATCTAATTGAATATACAATAAATCATTAATTGACATTAATTTGATATTTACATATGTAATTGACTATCAATCTCCAATTATTTAATAATAAATACTAAACATATATGTATCACAAATATGTTGCAGGATGTTCCTAGTTTCTAAAATATAAGAGTGTTCAAAACATACTTTTTTTTAGACTTCACATAAAATATAATTGATCAAAAAAATGTATATACATAAAAGTGAATGTACTTATTTATTAATACCAATTAATAAGAACAAAGTAAAGATTAGCAATATTTACATGGAAGAACTTGAAACCACAGGCATAAAAACTACTCCATATCCACCTAAAGTTTGGCTTTGCTATGTGGATGGCACATTTGTTTTATGGCCACATGGTGAAGCACTGCTACAAAATTTCTGGAAACACATGAACAACATATCCCTTCAATTAAATTCACAATAGAATCAGAACAAGAATAAAAATTGGCATTCTTAGATGTTTTTGTGACAAGACTCCCTCATGGCAAAATCAAAACTACAGTTTACCGAAAACCTACACATACAGGAAAATACCTAGCCTATACATCCAATCACACCAGAAACACAAAACATGGAGTTATATTATCATTATGGAACACATCAAAAGAAGTTTGTTCAGAAACCAGCAATTTAGAAAAAGAAAAGATCTACATAGAACAAACTCTTTTGAAAAATGGTTATCCATTAGCTGCTATTAAGAAAACGTTAAATAGACAACAAAAAGAACCATCAAGAGAAAAGACAATTATTGGTATTGTGGTGTATTCATATATTCCAAAAATAGCAGACAAATTAAGGAAAATCAGTATAACATCCCAGAGCCATACCACACTATGAGGAATTCTAACATCTACAAAGCCTAGACTTGAAATGCTGAAAAAAAAACTGCATCTATGAAATATCATATGAATGTGGAAAAACATATATTGGTAAGACCAGTCGTCTCATTGAAAAGCACTTGCAAGAACATAAACTGATGATTAGAGAGAGAAAACAGATGTGTCTAAGGTAGCAGACCAATACATAAATATTAGAAGAACAGGTACAAAGAAGAAAATTTAAAGAAGCTGCTCACATGACAATAGCAAAAATCCTATAAGCCAACCTAGTGCGACTATATAACCATTAATCAACTTTGCTCTTAGGAAAGAGTGGAGAAATCGGGAGAAACCTCATAGATACGTATATGAAATTTCTACTGACTGTTGCCTTTGGCAGGATGGGGCAGTTAGTTAGAGCCTTACCTTAAAATTCAAGAATCTAAGGATCCAGGTTTGAATCCCATGCTAGTACTGTCGTCACTGGTCAGGCCAGCAACATCTGAAGAAGAGGGGAGAATAATGCCTCTCGAACTATTGTGCACATACTAACCTGTTTGATGTGCTATTACTAACAGTTGAATGTATTTGGAATATTTAACTAAAGTTAATTTTTTTTAAAAGACATTCAATACACATATTAGATGAAAGAAATAGCCCAATATAAAAATACAATTAGAACACCATAATCATAAACCTTCAGGAAAATACTAAGTATTCAGTATGGACCTGATACTATATTGAACTTTAGACATTTTGAAAAATTATGTCTAAAGCTGGCCAAAGTAGAAAAGCATTTAACTTTTTTATGTAAATGTAAATCTGAAGGGATAATTCCTAAAAGTTTGCAACTAAAACCTCTAATTCACTCCCAGATAGCTGAGAAAATTACTCAGAGAGCAAGTGAAACTTTGTTAAAAAGAAAGAATAAATGCTCAAAGGTTTTCTAAGTATCAAACAATGAATTTCATTAATAATGTAGAATGTTTTCTAAAAAATAAACTTATTAATGATAACTATATCAGAATTTCTCAAGCAGTACGAAAATCATATTGTACATTACATGGAAAAATAAAAGAATGTCAAAAGAAGAAACTTACTAAACTGCATGGGCATAGCAAAAATCATAATGTACCAAATAATGTAGCAACTTCATCTGTTAAAAATCTCAGTTCTAAACATCTAACACATAGTGAAATTTCTGTTCTTGAAAGAGGATTAAACTTTTTAAAAAAAAGGGATTTTTTAAATTGCTGTATTGAATCACAAATTATTTATAATAGCAAAATTACTTAGTTTACACAATATATGATATAAGAGCAGTTTTTGACTCTAATGTCATTCTGTAGTAAGCTTAAGTGACCAGTGATTACCAGACGATAATGCATTTACCCACTCCTCCTCCTGGTTATTTTTTGCTTTTGCCTTTATTAGTGAAGCTTGGGCTTCACTGTGGACATAATTTAATCTTGATTTTTATACTTATTTATATATGACTTGATGTGTATTAATTTTTAAAGTGGTTTGAAAATAATATTAAATAACTAGCACATTTACATATGTCTTTTTATAATTTTTAAAACTAAATTGCCAGTAAATAATGATTAAATAAAACTATCAGAACTTATACATGAAAAATTATTCTTTTTTATAAAATCATATTTTGCCACCATTCTTCTGCATAATCATACCATTCTTTTCTCTTCTATCAGACATATTGTTTTCAATTTGAACAAACAAATAAATACTTTTGATCACTATATTAAAAAATGTATATTTATTTTACAGCTCAGGGTAACTGATTTCTTTTTTGTTATTGTCTGTTCCTGATTCTAACATTACATGTGCACAAAAGTATTTCATATTGCCTAATTTTTATTAGCAGATATTTAAAGATCAATACATATAGTTTCTCAAACGAAAATGTCTCATTTTTTAAATTGTGAAAGTAAAATAAAATTTCAAGTCAGATAAAAAAAGTATAATCTTCAAAAGTTTCTCTTCCTCTTTCCTTCTTTAGTTTTGCTTTTCTAATATATAACATATAATAATCATGTTCCACTCTTTTTACACTTTAAAGCAAAATATTTATTAATATTACTGTTTCAACTGTTCCTATTAGTCTTTGTCAGATTACAAAAATTTAAACCTTATATCAATACAGCCATATTTTATACATATATCTATTAAATTTTTACAATTTTACCAACTTAATTATTAACATCGTTTTATATATAAAACTTACTATTATATAACTTTAAAATCTACTTTACCCTTTATTTCTATTCTTAATTATTATCATATTTATATTTATTCATCTTTTTCCTTTGCCATAATTTTATAAATTAAATGTAATATTTATGAAAGCTTTCTTATATTACTATATTCATATATTTAACCTTATTTAACATATTACTATATTCATAAATTTAACCTTATTTTACATTTCATCTATTATCATAATTTTTAATTATCTTATTCCATTCCTTAATTCTATTTTACCCATATTTTATTCCTGCTTCTTTCATTTACTTATTTTTTATAAAATTATTTTAATTCTTATAAGTATTTTTATTTTTATTTCTTACCTTATTATCTACTAAAACTCGCACTTTTCCACCATTTTCTTTCCCATCATACACTCTAATTTTTTATCTATATACAGTTCTCTCTGTTATCTATTATACAAACTACTTTATTTCTTATTAGTTTTGACTGTTTATTTTATACTAAGATAGTTTTTAAACCACTTTCTCTATTAATATTTGGATTTATCTTCTTTATTAAAATAAAAAAGAATATAAAAAAGATAGAAGAGTTATATAAAAAAGAGGGAAAGGATGAAGGGAAAAGAAAAGAAGGAATACATAGGAATAAAAGTTAATGATAGTAATATAGTAAGGAGAATTAATAATATTATATGAAAAATTAATAAATAATTTAAAAATGATATTAAATATAAAGTAGTGAATAAAAGGAAGAAAAATGTGATGGATATTTTAGATAGTAGGTACATAAGTGGGGAGAAGAAATATATAAATGGGGTTTATGAGATAGAATGTAGAAAATGTAAGGATAAAGGGATTACAAACAAATATGTTGGTGAGACGAAAAATTCAATATATACTAGGTTAAAACAACATAAATATGATAGAGGATCACCAGTATATATGCATTTTATGGAGACAGGTCATAAACTAGAAAAAAAGAATATTAGAATGATAAGTTATGCAAATAGTAGGAGGGATAGAAAAATAAGGAAGGCAATTTTAATAAAGAAGATAAATCCAAATATTAATAGAGAAAGTGGTTTAAAAACTATCAGTATAAAATAAATAAAATAAACAGTGAAAACTAATAAGAAATAAAATAAATAAGTAGTTTGTATAATAGATAATAGAAGGAGCTGTATATAGATAAAAAAATTAGAGTGTATGATGGGAAAGAAAATGGTGTAAAAGTGAAAGTTTTAGTAGATAGTAAGGTAAAAAATAAAAATACATATAAGAATTAAAATAATTTTATAAAAAATAAGTAAATGGAAGAAGCAGGAATAAAATATGGGTAAAATGGAATTAGGGAATAGAATAAGATAATTAAAAATTAAGATAATAGATGAAATGTAAAATAAGGTTAAATTTATCAATATAGTAATATGTTAAATAAGGTTAAATATATGAATGTTTTAATATAAGAAAGATTTCATAAATATTACATTGAATTTATAAAATTATGGCAAAGGAAAAAGGTGAATAAATATAAATATGATAATAATTAAGAATAGAAATAAAGGGTAAAGTAGATTTTAAAGTTATATAATAGTAAGTTTTATATATAATATGATGTTAATAATTAAGTTGGTAAAATTGTAAAAATTTAATAGATATATGTATGAAATATGGTTGTATTGATATAATGTTTAAATTTTTGTAGATCTGACGAAGACTGCTAGGAACAGTCGAAACTGTAATATTAATAAATATTTTTCTTTAAAGTGTAAAAAGAATGGAAAGTATGACATTTAATTATCTTTTTATTTAAACAGAATAAGAAAGGGGGAAATTAACATTAAATTCATATTTTTTATTTTTGTTTTGCATATAAAATTTTTACCTTTCTGTTTATTTAAATCTATATTTTTATTCAAATGTATATACATACAAAATAATATATTAATATATTGTCAGTATATAAAAGCAAATTCACATCACTTTTATTATGATGTAATGATAATTAAATATTATTAACACTATTTTTGTGGGAATTTGGCTTGCCTTGATATCGAATTTGATTTTTCTAAAATCAATCAGTTCTAAAAGACAAAGAACTCTATATTAGAAATTATGATGGAATTAAAAAAAGAAAATGCTGCATAGACAATAGGTTATGAACAAAATAAAGAACAAAGCAATCACGGATTAAAAATGAAAAATGGATAAAGAAATACATGTAGAAAATTTACAATAATAATTTTAAATTAATAACAGCTCGATAAATATGATTGAAAGAGGAATCTAATAAGATAGAAGAATTACAAGATAATCTGCTGTAACACTTGAAGCAAAAAATGTTAAATTATTAATAGAGAGAATAGTTGTATTAAAAAAATGGGATAAGTATGCAAGTGATTTGTATGCTAGAAATAATAATCTCTGATTTTTATAAATAGAGAGTATTAGATAGATAAGATAGTACAATACTATATGATAAAGTTGTAAAAACTATAGCTGAGAAGATTGGATAGCATAGGAAATTCTACTTGTATTACTAAAAGTTAAAGATAGTAAAAAACTGGGGGAATAGCTAATGTTTATAATATAAGTTATGACTCCGAAGAAATATTTCATCAACAATTGTATGTTTTTAATTTAAAAGCAATTTGCATTTAGATGACATAGAAATACTGGAGATGTAATTAGAGAGTTGAGGATTATTGTTGAGAGATATGTAGAACATGAAAGAGAAATTAATATTCATTTCATTGATGTTGAAAAAAATGGAGAAAATTATTTTTTATTATTTTGAAAAATAAAAATATAGATTGGAAGAGAAATTAAAAATATATGTATAAGAATCAATTTTTTCTTTTAAGATTGAATTTCCTTCATTTAGAAGAAATAGATATAAGGAATTGTCTGCATATTATCTGGCACTTGTATTTAGTTGAGTTGATAAATGAGAATGTAGGTAAGGACAAAGCTAGTAGTGAGAATAAAAAAGTTCATTGCATCAATTTTGCTCTTCATAAGATTAACAAAAGGTTGGTTAAATTTAATGAAATTTGTAGAAAGTTTAGGATGAAAGTAAATTTAGAATAATAAGTGTAGATGATAAAAGACTAGGGGTTGAATAGAAAGTTATAAATAATACTTTAAAATATTGAAATAGTATTTTATCTAATGACTGGAATAATGACACAGATTTAGAATAAGGATTGTAATAACTAAAGAAAAGATAAGTAGCTATTTTATATTTCATTAAAATTAAGTTTAAAAAAAAAGTTAAATATTTGGAGCATAATTTTATAAGAAAAAGAAACTTTATGGGCTAAAAAGATTGGAGGCTTTTGAAAAGACTGGAGAAAATATATTGAAAGAATAGAGTTGAAGGGAATGATGACTTAGATACAGCATATAATTCAGAAGTGGAGAAATAAGTAAAAAGTAAAAAAGTTTATTAGTGTTTAAAAGATTAGTCATAAAGGAAAGAAGATTAGAGCAAAGAACAAAGATTGAATTGAATTTGTGAAACCAGTCTTTGGCAGATAATTAGTAATAGCAATGATGATCTCAATTTATCTTTTGGGTAATGAAGTTAATAGACATTATGTTTTTTTCAATTTATATTAATTCAATTAAATTTTTTAATTAATTTTGATTGATCTTTTGCCTGGTTTATTTAACTTTTGTGAATTTTTTTTTGGTTTTTTACATTTTATCAATTATTATTTAAATTTTATATCTCATGTACAATGAGTATATATGTAATAATAATAATATATAATATTGTAGAAGAAACTACTCTTCAAACATGAGCTAGAAAATTGACACACTCCCATTAATAAATATTTTAAAGCATAATAAGTTTACTCGATAATTTCATAAACAATTATTCTGAATTATCTCTCCTTATACATTTGTTTATGCATATTTATTAAACAAAGGCAAAACTCTCCATACAGTAGTGCCAACCGGAGTAATCACTGGATGCCAGAAGGCTTGTGCATAAAATCCCTATCTACTGCCTACTCATCCAATATCCCCAGACTAGTTTCTGGCTTGTGGCCATCATCAGTGAGGAGCCTTGGATCTGAGAGCACTGCACCTAGATCTTAGGATCTAATGCAACCCTCCAGCAGCCACAATTATGTGCTAGTATGAGATGGTGATCATGTGATGTTTAGTGGTTTAACATATTTATTAATAATTGTGTTTCTTTTTATTTAATTTTTTAATTTAAACATCTTATGGATGAATATATAATACATGGTATGTGTACCGTTGAATATATATATATATGTGATTTTAATTTGTTATAGGTGGAAGGTGAACATTGTATGCTTCTTGCTCTTCCTTATGGTCGTGAACCTGTAGAATTAATTCAGCAGTCAAATTGTTTAAAAAATGCTTTTATCACTTATTTACAACAAAAACAAGCAGCGGGTATTGTCAATGTTCATGCTCCAGGGTCACAACAGGTATTACCATTTGCATAACATATATTTGACTATATATATTTTTACTAAAATTAAATTAGTTTTGCATTAAAAATTCATTTATTTAAATTAATATCACTATCATTTCTTGTTCATTAATTATTCAAGCTTGAAATAAATGTCTTTGGTGTAGAATAAACAGAAATATATTTGTGTAGAATTAGAATAAATATGTAATTATGACGGGTGGGAAAAGAGATTAGATAATTCAGTTTAAAAAAAAAAGAATTGTGGAAAAGGAATATGAATAAAAAATTAGTTTAGAAGTTATTAAAGAGTGTATGATAACATTTGAGAGTTCTTGTTATTTGATAGAAGGATAGCAATTTTGGATGCACAGAAAAGATGAAATTTGATAAAATTTTGAACTGCAAATGAGGTTTACATGAAGATGGAAGAGAAAATATTGCACATTTATTTTTGGAATCTAGGCTATTGAAGGGGTATCAGAAAAAATCATAAGAATATTGGAAAAACATAAAGGTAAAGAGAAATAAAAAGATTTTTTTTTTTTGTTAAAAAATATGAAGATAGGGTATTGTGACTAATACATGTTTTCTTAAAGTCAAATAAGAAAAGATATGCATCAAAGGTGGAAAGAATAATTTAATGATTGTAAATTTGGGAGTAATAGAAGAGAGAACATAATGGGTTTCTAAGATAATATTTTTCAAACTAGGTTCTATGGAATCCAGGGTTTCTACATGAACTAAAATTGTTTTAGTGATCAGTTTCTGAGAAATAAACTATTTATATTTGGTGTTTCAAGAAATATGCTAAAAATTCCAAGTTACATTCTTACTGCAAATTTGATAAAATAAAAACATTAAATATGCAACCCCCCCATCTTTAATGAATTTATAAAAGATTAATTTTAAAACTTTAATTTATTACTGCATCCCTTTATTTTTCCAACCCCCCCCCCCCTTTTTTTTTTTTTTGATGTATAGTAGATATTTGTTGAATTCCATTAAGAAAGCCAAACATGAAAATATATTCCATTTATAATATAACATATATGCTAATTATAGGGTGATCAAAATCTACTTGAAAAAAATTTAATTATACTTTGGTATGTTAATGGGTGTGTGATATGCTCCATGATAGAAACAAGCTAAAGTAAAGAGTTTTTTTTGCAAATCATATGAGTTTCTAATCACCCATAAAATTAATTATCAATAATTTTATAAACCAGATAAAAGAATTAGATCCGTAGTCAAAGTAATAAAAGAAAAATATTTGCTTACTTCCTCTCCATTATTAATAAAAGATGGAAGGGGGGGAGGGATATAAACTGCAAATTGTATAAAAAGGAATTGGGTTTTCAAGAGAGACATGCTTCGCCTTATAAAAGAAGCTGTGTTATGAGGTCTGGCTACTACAACCATGATTTCTCCTGGGAACTTTTTTCTCATGGCTGACTCTACAACTAAATGACCATGGAATTGTATATTATGACCAAACGATGTGTGTCAGACAGTGAGCTAACCAAAGATGAAGTTAAACTTTCTTTGTGGACATTTAAAAAACTGGTGTATCGTGATAAACAACAACTCTTAGTCAAAAGTAGAATCCCTGTTTCAGTTGCATGAACTGTAGCTCTGCCAATTCTATACATGAGCTCATATCTTCAAACTCTTGTTTAGTGTTACAGACTTCGCCAGATGGACATTGCATCATTTATAGACTGGTAAATATGAACAATGCCTTATATGTGTAATTAAAGTCATTGTGATAGTAATTATTAAACTAATTGTGTTTAAATTAGTTCAGTGAAAGTAGAACTGTTAAAGAAAAAGGAAAGGGAGCATATCACATACAGAATTATTTCAACATGTATTTATTATATAATTCCTTGATCCATTTTGTTTTTATTCTTTTATTGATTGGGTATATAAGTGAAGTTAGATTCAATCTATTCCTGAGGGCCAAATAAGTTATTAGTTATTTTATGTATGTGTTAAGGCTAAGTGTCTTTTTGGATAGGGCTTATTCTAAATAAACTGAAATTTGAGGGAGATTTGGTATGATTGCATAATACCATCTTGTTATGTGTGCCCAGGCTATCTTCCGGTGGAAATAGGGATAGTAAGGAAAGAAAAAGGAAAGGGAGCATATCACATACAGAATTATTTCAACATGTATTTATTATATAATTCCTTGATCCATTTTGTTTTTAATTATTTTATTGATTGGGTATATAGGTGAAGTTAGATTCAACCCATTCCTGAGGGCCAAATAAGTTATTAGTTATTTTATGTATGTGTTAAAGCTAAATGTCTTTTTGGATAGGGCTTATTCTAAATAAACTGAAGTTTGAGGGAGATTTGGTATTATTGCATAATACCATCTTGTTATGTGTGTCCAGGCTACCTTCTGGTGGAAATAGGGATAGTATAGTTACAAAGTTGGGTGACATTAATTTCTACATCTAGGTAATAAATTTGCTGGCTTGTTCATCCTGGTGTTGTCATTACTTGATCGGTCTTTCCTTTAATAATACTGATCCGAGGTTACCTGTACATTTCACATATATCTCTTGGGAATGTTAATATTTTTCTCTTTTTCTATATTATTTATTTAGAGTTTTGTTTTTTGACAATAATTGAGGGTAATTGATCTTACAAGGGGGAAAGGGGGTTAATATTATAGGGATTTGACAAATACATCAAATCACTTTACTTAACCTTATACATTGTGGAATTAATAAACATTATTTGAAATTAAATCATACCTTCTGATTTGTAGTTTTGTTTATTATTTTGAAGATTAAAATTACTAATCATGTAGTGTTATGCATCTACTGCATTTTCAGTATTTTAGTGGGGATAATAAATAATCATAAATTGGCTGGGTGATGTTGATGTGATGTGATGCACTGTGACTTCTCCTTTATCGGAGTCAGGAATCTCTCAGCCACTATGTCCAGAAAGACCTGTTAGGCACCTTACATTCCCTTTTCATTCCCTACCCTGTTTTTCTCTATATTCTTTTCTATCCTGCTCCATCCCATTTTCACAACGTAATCTTTTTCAACTCTATGGCCTTTGTATCTAAATCTCCTTTATGTTTTCCCAAACCCAGCATAAAAACCAAGAACTCATTTTCTGTATAATCACTTTGTTTATATTTATTCTCCCATTACTTCATTATTTTCTCCTTTTCTGCATGTAGGTATTTACATTCAATTAACGACTGACTAAAATTTTCTATGCCTTCCTTACATAACTTGCAGACTAAATCACCCAAATTTTTCCATTTATGTGCATATCCCCTTGTAGCTAAAGATTCTGTTCGACTCTTTGCTATTATCATAAATTAACTCGCATCCAATATTCTGTTTACTTTTATATATATTTAAACTTTTTTTACTCTCTATACTATTTCTCCAACTCCCTATTTTTTTTATTAATGCATCTATTGTTTTATCCCATTCTTTGCCACAACAACACTCAACAATTCTCCTAACACAATCATCCCACCTTTTGTTTAAGTATACTGACATAAAAGTCTTTATCCTAATCTTCTGCATACCGTACTGCTTTTCTCACACATCTTGTCACCTGTCCTTTACTCATAACCTAATTAAAACTATTTTGGCTATTCTCTTATTATCCATAAATTGCAATCTATCCAACATTTTCATTTTGCTTTTTACATCTCTTATATAAAAACATCACCATTCCATTTTCCTTGAATTGCCTCCTTTGCCATCCATACATCTGCATTTAATGCATATCTTCCTACTTCTCTTTGTATTTTTTCTAAGTAATCTAACACCCCTTTACTAACACATAACACATTGTTACCATAAGTTAACCCTGCTACTGCCACTCCCTTCCATACAATTCTAGCTACATCATATTTATTATATGAAAACACTATTAATTTCTTTATCACTCCCTTTCTTTTCTCTGTTTCATTTAGCAATTTTTTCTCCCATTCATCCAAGCAATTTCTTTGATTACTTCAAAAGTAATGATGATAAATACTGGGAAAAGAGAAAGAAGGAATTTTTAATGGGGGATATAAAGTTAAATGTGGTGAACTATTCACCACATTTAACTTTATATCCCCCATTAAAAATTTTTTCTTTCTCTTTTCCCAGTATTTATCATCATTACTTTTGATTTTTTTTCATTAAATTTAATCCCCATGTCTTGAACGCATCCTTGCGCATGACTTCAGCGTAACTTTTATATCTTCCCTACTTTCTGTGTACAAGAAAATATCAGCAGATAAAAGACCTGATTTGTTATGATGTGATGCACTACGACTTCTCCGTATATGGAGTCAGGAAACTCTCAGCAACTATGCTCAGAGAAAACTGTTAACCACTTTACCTTCCCTTTCCATTCTCTGCCCTACATTTTCCCATATCCTGCTCCATCCCATTTCCACAACAGAATCTTTGTCAACTTCATGGCTTTTATATCTAAATCCCTCCTTATCTTTTCCCAAACCCAGCATAAAAATCAATAACCCAATTTCTGTATAATCACTTTGCTTATATTTATTATTCCACAACTTTATTATTTGTACCCTTTCTGCTTTCAGACATTTACATTCAATTAACAGTTGCCTAATGTTTTCTATGCCTTCCTTACACAACTTGTAGACTAAATTACCCACATTTTTCCATTTACATGTATAATCCTGTTGCTAAAGATCCCATGCGAGCCTTAAACAGTAAACTACTTTTCTTGCTATTATCATAAATTACCTCGCATCCAATATTCTGTTTAATTCTATACATATTTAAACTTTTTTTACTCCATACTAGTTCTCCATCTCTCCAACTCCCTATTCTTTATTAATGCATCTATCCTTCTATCCCATTCCCTATCACTATAACACTCAACAATTCTACTAACCCAATCATCCCACTTTTTGTACAAGTATATTGACATAAATTCTTTACCCAAATCTCTTCTGTATACTATGTTACTTTTTTCACTTATCGTGTTCCCTCCCCTTTATTCATAACCCAATTAAATACTATTTTGACTATTCTTTTATTATCCATAACCTGCAATCTACTGCACATTTTTATTTTGCTTTTCGCATCTCTCACATAAAAACTTGACCATCCCATTTCTGCTTGAATGGTCTCCTTTGCCATCCACACATCTGCACCTAATGCATGTCTTCCTACTTCTTTTTGTACTTTTTCCAAATAATCTAATACCCGTTACTAACACAAAATGCACCATTACCATATGTTAACCCTGCTACCGGCACTCTCTTCCATACAATTCTAGCTATTTCATATTTATTATATGAAAACACTGCTAATTTTTTTATCAATCCCTTTCTTCTCTTTGCTTCATTTATCAATTTTTTCTCTCATTAATCCAAGAAATTTTTCTGATTATTTAAGACTATTCCTAAATAGTTATATCTATTCTCCACAATTAACTTATATCCCCCAATAAAAATTATTTGTCTTCTCTTTCTCCAGTATTAATCATCATTACTTTTGATTTTTCTTCACTAAACTTAATCCCCCATCTTTTTACCCACCCTTGCGCATGTCCTAAGCATAACTTCCATATCCTCCTTTCTTTCTGCACACAAGAAGACATCATCTGCAAACAAAAGACCCGATAATGTATATACTCCCTTGCCACCTATTAATGGTATCTCTATCCTTCTTCCTAGTTTTTCAATTGCGCTCTCCATTTCTCTCAAATACAACAAAAACACGGTGCCACTACTGTATGGAGAGTTTTTGCCTGTTTAATAACAGTTATGTGCTAGCATAAGAGATGGTGATCATGTGATGTTTAGTGGTAAAAACAAAATAGCTGACATAGAGCACCCTTGCCTTAGTCCCACCCCATTTTTAACTTTTAACTGATTCTATATTCCCTAATTGATAGGTATAATAATTATTTTCATATAATTTCAGAATAATATCCACTAAAGCTCCATCCATTTCCAAATTTACTAAACTTACCCATAATCTATTTTTATTCACTCTATCATAAACCTCTATATGAAAGGCATATGTAACTATGATTTTTGCCTTATACGGAGTCAGGAATCTCTCGGCAACAATACCCAGATAAACTTGTTAGCCATTATACCTTCCCTTTCCATTCCTCACCCTAAGGTATCCCACATCCTGCTCTTTCCCATTTCCACAACATAATATTTGTCAACTCCATGGCTTTTATATCTAAATCCTCCTTATCTTTTCCCAAACCCAGCATAAAAATTAATAACCCATTCTCTGTATAATCACTTTCTTTATATTTATTCTTCTACAATTTTATTATTTGTATCCTTTCTGGTTTCGAGCATTTACATCAATTAACAAATACCTAATATTTTTTTTGCCTTCCTTACATAACTTGCAGACTAAATCACACATGTTTTTTCATTTACATGTATAATACCCTGTTGCTAAAGATCCCGTTCGAGCTTTAAACAGTAAACTACTTTCCTTGCTATTATCATCAATTAACTCGCACCTAATATTTTTTTTACTTCTATATATATTTAAAATCTTTTTACTCTCTGTACTAGTTCTCCATTTCTCCAACTCCCTATTCTTTATTAATGCATTTATTCTTCTATCCCATTCCTTACCACTATTACTCTCAACAATTCTAACACAATCATTTCACCTTTTGTACAAATATACTGACATAAATTCTTTAACCAAATCTTCTCCATATCGCATTACCTTCCTCACCCATCTTGTTACCTGCCCTTTATTCTTAACCCAATTAAATACAGTTTTGACTATTCTTTTATTATCCATAAACTGCAATCTACTGAACATTTTTATTTTGCTTTTTGCATCTTTCATATAAAAACTTGACCATCCCATTTCTTCTTGAATTGCTGCCTTTGCCATCCACATATCTGCATCTAATGCATGTGTTTCTACTTCTCTTTGTACTTTTTTCAAGTAATCTAATATCTTTTTTCTAACACATAACGCATAGTTACCATATGTTAACTCTGCTGCCAGCACTACATTTCATACAATTCTACCTACATCATATTTATTATATGAAAACACTGTTAATTTTTTTATCAATCCCTTTTTTTGCTTCATTTATCAATTTTTTCTTCCATTCATCCAAGCAATTTCTCTGATTACTTAAGACGATTCCCAAATAGTTATATCTATTCACCACACTTAATTTTACATCCCCCAATAAAAATTCTTTCTCTTCTTTTTACTTGATATGATGTGATGCACTATGACTTCTTCTTATACGGAGTCAGGAATCTTGTAGCACCGATGCCCAGAGAAACCTGTTAGCCACTTTAACTCCCTTTCCACTTCCCACCCTAAGTTTTCCCATATCCTGCTCCATCCCATTTGTACAACATAATCTTTATCAACTCCATGCCTTTATATCTAACTCTCCCTTATCTTTTCCCAAACCCAGCATAAAAATCAATAACCCACTTTCTGTATAATCACTTTTCTTATATTTATTCTTCCACAACTTTATTATTTATATCCTTTCTGCTTTCAAGCATTTACATCCAATTAACAAATGCCTAATATTTTCTATGCCTTTCCTACACAATTTGCAGACTAAATCACCCGCGTTTTTCATTTACGTGTATACTCACTTGTTCCTAAAGATCCCATTCGAGCCTTAAACGGTAAACTAGTTGAGAGTCTTCACTATCTGCTGTACAGGGTACCACTAGGCCATTCGAACCTAGAAAATTTATAGTGTAGGCAGATACTTTTTGTTAAGATCTAAATTTTGACTGTTAGCCCTTGCCATAGCTCAAGGAGAAGCTGATATTAAATATATATTTATTAAAATATATTTTTAATAAAAAAAGATTAAAAAAATAAACTACTGCCAGTAATAATACAAAAAGATTTTATTTACATATATATATATAACAACAAACAAATTCAAAAATTACTTAACCGTGCTTTAGGTTTTATTATTTTTAACTTTAATTTTTAATCCTAAAATGTTGAGCATAGGTAGCCTACCTAGACAACGCACTTAAAAGAATTTCAAAACCTTTGATTCCATGCTAAAAGTTCGTAGCCAAATCAATGCTTGCTTCTTGATATACGGACGCAACCAATGCAATATGAAGATGTCGCATAAAACCACGCTGGCAGGAATGTGCATCTGCAGCATGATATTTAAAGGAAATGATCTTTGTTCAGTACACGAAGGTGCGTCTGTCTGTCGAAGGTATCATATATATATAATACATTAAAAGAAATACTACATATGGAGGGAGAGTGGTCTATTTTGCCAACTTATAGTTCCTATCCTTAGAGCTAAAGGAGGTCAGGGTCGTGGGAAGTACTCTTTGTCCATTGCAACGCGATGACTACCCCTTTGGGTCATGCATTTAGTTGGACACGTTGCCTTGTATGCTAACACACTTCATGTTCCATTGATATGAAAATCCATATATTCCTCCACCAGCATTGACACAACCATGAAACAAATAGTCTGAAATCAAAACCCCTTTAAGCTAACATACACTTAAACGAGTCTAAGCAGCCATCTACACACAACTTAAATTTAAGTCAATTTAATAATTTTGTTTATTCTAAAAAAAAATAATATTTAGTTTAAAGTATTTAACTTATTTTAAAAGTCACGTATTTAACTTATTTTAACATCAAATAAAGTATTTGACTTATTTTTAAAATCCAGTGATGCACAAATAATGATATATGTTGATTTTGTCTTTAAATTTGTTTGCAATCGCAAACTCCCACCCTATTACCAACAGACCTTATACCAAGCATTAAAAAAAAATAAATACATATTTTAAAAAGATTTCATTTAACTTTTAGGTAAGACTTTTAAAATTGCATATTTTATGAAACTAAAGTTCAGATTTGATCAGGAGAGAAAGTCTGTATTCATATTTAAAGGAAAATAAAGTTCGGAGATTTAAAATTAATTTAAGAGAGTTTATAGTTCATTTTTATCATTAATGATGTATTCTTTCTCCGGGCTCGTTCCTTCCCGATGAAGATCTGAGTTTATGCAGGAGCCATTTCTTGCGGATGATGACAATTTATGAAGATTGTTCCGGCAGTTCGATCCTGGAATACATGGAAAGGAAAGCTGCCTTCGGTCGGCTGGACCAAGGGAAGCGCGATTAAACGGATTACATTTTGGTAATGACAACAATAACTCTTTAAGTTTTTTGTCTTTTCAGCAACGACAAACAAATTCAAAAATTCTAATCTTCTCATGTGTGCATATATATATATGTTGGGTGGGAAAAGCAAGTATTTTGTTTCTATCTCTTGATGCTTGTTTACAGTATTTCGTAATCTTTTTAATATTTTGCCCTAAGGACCTGTTTGTAATTTTATTTTTGTTAAGAACTCTCTTATTGTTAAGATTAAAAGGTTTTTATTATTGTTTTATTTTAAGATTAGAATCTCTGTTTCGATTCTATAAATTATTTTAAGCATATTTTATTTTCAATATTTAAATGAAACATATTAATAAATTAATAACTTGTTATTTATGCATTTTGAATGTCTGTGTATTTAACTCATTATTATATATCTACAAAAAAAAATTTAAATGTAACGTATATATATATCCCGTTACATCATAAATTAACCCGCACCTAATATTTCGTTTACTTCTATATATATTTAAACTCTTTTTACTCTTCATACTAGTTATCCATCTGTCCAACTCCCTATTCTTTATTAATGCATCTATTTTTCTAATGCATTCCTTACAACTATAAATCTCAACAATTCTCCTAATACAATTATTCCACCTTTTGTACAAGTATACTGACGTAAATTTTTTATCAAAATCTTCTGCATATCACATTACCTTCCTCACCCACCTTGTTACCTGCGCTTTATTCATAATCCAATTAAATACAATTTTGGCTGTTCTTTTATTATCCATAAACTGCAATCTACTGAACATTTTCATTTTGCTTTTTGCATCTCTCATATAAAAACTTGACCATCCCATTTCTCTTGAGTTGCCTCCTCTTTTGTCATCCACACATGTGCATCTAAAGCATGTCTTTCCACTTCTCTTTGTAATTTTTCCAAATAATCTAATACCCCATTACTAATGCCTAACGCATCGTTACCATGTGTTAGCCATGTTACTGTCACTCTTTTTCATACAATTCTAACTACATCATATTTATTATATGTAAACATTGTTAATTTCTTTATCAATTCTTTCTTTCCTTTGCTTCATTTACCAATTTTTTCTCCCATTCATCCAAGCAGTTTCTCTGATTACTTAAGACAATTCCCAAATAGTTATAACTATTCACCACACTTAACTTTACATCCCCAATAAAAATTTTTGTCTTCTTTTTCCCCAGTATGAATCATCACTACTTTTGATTTTTTGTCACTAAACTTAATCCCCATCTCTTTATCCATCCTTTTGCATGTCATCAGCCTAACTTTTATATCTTCCCTTCTTTCTGTGCCCAAAAAGACATCATCTGCAAATAAAAGACCAGATAATGTATTTATTCCTTAACCACTTATTAATGGTATGTTTAACCCTCTTTCTAATCTTTCTATTGCCCTCTCCATTTCTTTCACATACAACAAAAACAAATAGGTGATGTGATGCACTGTAACTTCTCCTTATACAGAGTCAGGAATCTCTCACCAACATTGCCCAGAGATACCTATTAGCCCCTATACCTTCCCTTTCCATTCCCCACCCTAAATTTTCCCATATCCTACTTCATCCCATTTCCATAACATAATCTTTGGCAACTCCATAGCCTTTATATCTAATTCCCCGTTATCTTTTCCCAAACCCCGCATAAAAATCAATAACCCACTTTCTGTATAATCACTTTCCTTATATTTATTCTTCCACAACTTTATTATTTGTATCCTTTCTGCTTTTAAGCATTTACATTCAATTAACAAATGCCTAATATTTTCTATGCCGTCCTTACACAACTTGCAGACTAAATCACCCATGTTTTTCCATTTACATGTATAATCCCCTGTTGGTAATGATCCCATTCAAGCCTTAAACAGTAAACTACTTTCCTTGCTATTATCATAAATAAACTCGCACCTAGTATTCCTTTTACTTTTATATATATTTAAACTCTTTTTTACTCTCCACACTAGTTCTCCATATCTCCAACTCCCTATTCTTTATTAGTGCATCTATTCTTCTATCCCATTCCTTACCACTATAACACTCAACAATTCTCCTAACACAATCATCCCATCTTTTGTACAAGTATACTGACATAAATTCTTTATCCAAATCTGCAGATCACATTACCTTCCTCACCCATGTTATTACCTGCCCTTCATTCTTAACCCAATTAAATACAATTTTGGCTATTATTATCCATAAACTGCAATCTAACGAACATTTTCATTTTGCTTTTTGCATCCCTCGTGTAAAAACTTAATCATCCCATTTCTCCTTGAATTGCCTGTTTTGCCATCCACACATCTTCATCTAATACATCTAATACATGTCTTCCTACTTCACTTTGTACTTTTTCTAAGTAATCTAATACCCTATTACTAACACAGCACATTGTTACCATATGTTAACCCTGCTACGCTACTCCCTTCCATACAATTCTAGCTACATCATATTTATTATATGAAAACATTGTTAATTTTTTTATCAATCCCTTTCTTTTCTTTGCTTCATTTATCAATTTTTCTCCCTTTCATCCAAGCAGTTATATATATTGACCACACTTAATTTTACATCCCACAATAAAAATTCTTGTCTTTTTTTCCCCCCATATTAATTGTCATTACTTATCATTTTTCTTCACTAAACTTAATCTCCATCTCTTTACCCACTCTTGTGCATATTCTCAGCATAATTTCCATATCTTTCCTTCTTTCTGCACACAAAAAGACATCATCTGCAAATAAAAGACCAGATTATGTATATATTCCCTTGCCACCTATTAATAGTATGTCTGTCCCTCTTTCTAATCTTTCTATTGCTATCCCCATTTTTCTCAAATACAACAAAAACAAGGTGACATAAGGGCATCGTTGCTTTAGTCCCACCCCATTTTTATCTAATGTGTAGAATATGATCTTAGAATGAACTGATTCTATATTCACTAATTGATATATATAGTAATTATTTTCATATAAATTTTTTAAGATCTATTAAAACTCCATCAATTCTCAAATTTACTAAACTTATCCGTAGTCTATATTTACTCTATCATACACCTTCCCTATATCTACAAAAAACATATAATTGTCTACCTGTGAACCTTACCTACTCATATCCATAAGTTGTGTAACTACAAATAAACTATCTCTTATATGCCTATCCGATGGGAAACCTCCTTGCATTTCTGCCACTATATTATTTTCTTCCATCCATTTTGCAACTCTTCAAGTCTTCATATATGACAAAACTTTGTATAAAACTGATGTTACCGCTATCCTTCTACAATTGTTTAACTTTCTATGATCCTTAATATTTCCCTTAAATAGTAGCCTTACTCTTCAACTACCCGGAAAACCTACCTTCTTTGCCATCTGATTAAAACACGATAATAATTTTACTTTTGCCCTAAATTCATTACCATCTCTGCTGCCCATCCATCTAACCCTCTTGCCTTTCCACTTTTAAATTTATTCCCTGCCTCATTCAGTTCATTTTTTTGTAAACCTAATATTTTATTATTACATGCTTCCAGGTTTGCTATCATTACATACTTGATGGGATGTTGATGTGATGCACTGTGACTTCTTCATATATGGAGTCAGGAATCTCTTAGCATCAATGCCCAGAGAAACCTGCTAGCTACTATACCTTCCCTTTCTGTTCCTCACCCTTAGTTTTCCCTTATCTTACTCCATCCCATTTCCATGACATAATCTTTGTCAACTCCACGGCGTTTGTATCTACCCCCCCCTTTTTCCCAAACGCAGAATAAAAATCAATAACCCATTTTCTGTATAATCACTTTCCTTATATTTATTCTTCCACAACTTTATTATTTGTATCTTTTTTGCTTCCAAGCATTTACATTCAATTAACAAATGCGTAATATTTTTTACGCCTTACTTACACAACTTGCAGACCAAATCATCCATGTTTTTCTATTTATGTGTATAATCCCCTGTTGCTAAAGATCCTGTTCGAGTCTTAAACAGTAAACTACTTTCCTTGTTATTATTATAAATAAACTTGCACCTAGTATTCTGTTTACTTCTATATATATTTAAACTGTTTTTACTCTCCATCTTTCCAACTCCCTATTTTTTTATTAATGCATCTATTCTTCTATCCCATTCCTTACCTCTATAACACTCAACAATTGTCCTAACACAATCATCTCACCTTTTGTACAAGTATACTGAGATAAATTCTTTATCCAAATTTTCTGCATTTCGCATTACCTTCCTCACCCATCTTGTTACCTGATCTTTATTCATAACCCAATTAATACAATTTTGGCTATTCTTTTATTATCCATAAACTGCAATCTACTGAACATTTTCATTTTGCTTCTTGCATCCGTCATATAAAAACTTGACTCTCCCAATTCTCCTTGAATTGCCCCCTTTGTCATCCACACATCTGCATCTAATGCATGTCTTCCTATTGATTTTTATACTTTTTCCAAATAATCTAATACCCCTTTACTAACACATAATGCATCGTTATGATATGTTAACCCTGCTACCGCCCATCTTTTCCATATAATTCTACCTATATTGTATTTATTATATGAAAACCCTGTTAATTTCTTTATCAGTCCCTTTTTTTTCTTTGCTTCATTTATCTTTTTTTTCCCCCATTTTTCCTAGCAATTTCTCTGATTACTTAAGACTATTTTCAAATAGTTATATCTATTCATCACACTTAATTTTATATCCCCCAATAAAAATTATTTGTCTTCCCTTTACTTGATGTGATGTGATGCACTGTGACTTCTCCTTATACAAAGTCAGGAATCTCTCAGCAACTTTGTCCAGAGAAACCTAACAGCCACTTTACCTTCCCTTTCCATTCCCCACCCTAAGTTTTCCCATAATCTGCTCCACCCCATTTCCACAACATAATCTTTGTCAACTCCATGGCCTTCATATCTAGATCCCTTTTATCTGTTTCCAAACCCAGCATAAAAACCAATAACCCACTTTCTGTATAATCACTTTGTTTATATTTAGTCTTGCATAACTTCAATATTTGTACCCTTTCTGCTTTCAAGCATTTACATTGAATCAACAGATGCCTAATATTTTTTATACCTTCCTTACACAACTTGCTGATAAAATCACCCATAATTTTCCATTTACGTGTGTACCCGTTCGAGCCTTAAACAGTAAACTACTTTCCTTGCTTTTATCATAAATGAACTTGCACCCAATGTTTTGTTTACTTCTATATATATTTAACCTTTTTTTTATTATTCTCCATACTAGTTCTTCATCTCTCATTATCCCTATTCTTTATTAATGCATCTATTCTTCTATCCCATTCCTTAACATTATAACAATCAACAATCCTCCTAACCCAATCATCCCACTTCTAAATTCTTTATCCAAATCTTCTGCATACCACATTCCCCTTTTCAGCGATCTTGTTGCCTGCCCTTTATTCATAACCCAATTAAATACTATTTGGCTATTGTTTTATTTTCCATAAACTGCAATCTACTGAACATTTTCTTTTAGTATCTCTCATACAAAAACTCGACCATCCCATTTTTTTTTTAATTACGTCCTTTGCTGTCCACATCTGCATCTAATGCATGTTTTCCTACTTCCCTTTGTATTTTTTCTAAGTAATCTTATACTTTTTTACTAACACACAACACATCTCACTTTCATATAATTATAGCTACATCATATTTATTCTATGAAAACACTGTTAATTTCTGTCATTTTTTCTCCCATTCATCCAAGCAATTTTTCTGATTACTCAAGATGATTCCCAAATAACTATATCTATTCACTACACTTAACTTTATATCCCCCAATAAAAATTCTTTGTCTTCTCTTTCCCAGTATGAACCATCATTGTATTTGATTTTTTTCCACTAAATTTAATACCCATCTATATAACCCACTCTTGCACATGTTCTCACTATAACTTCCATATCTTTTTTATGCACACAAAAAAGACATCATCCGCAAAAAAAAGTCCCAACAAAGTATATGCTCCCTTGCCCACTATTAATGGTATCTCTATCCCACTTCCTCGTCTTTCCATTCACTCAAATACAACAAAAACAAAATAGGTGACATAGGGCATCCTTGCCTGAGTCCCACCCCATTTTTAACTTTTAACTGATTCTATATCTTCTAATTGATATGTATAGTAATTATTTTCATATAATTTCTTAATAATATCCTCTAAAGCTTCATCCATTCCCAAATTTGCTAAACTTAACCATAATCTATTTCTATTTACTCTATCATATGCCTTCTCTATATCTTTAAAACTCATATATAACTATCTAGCTGAATTCTACTCATATCCATAAGTTGTGTAACTACAAATAAACTATGTATTATACGCCTATCTGACCGAAAACCTCCTGGCATTTACCCCACTACATTATTTTCTTCCACCCATTTTGCAACTCTTCCAGCCACCATATATGAAAAAACTTTATATAAAACTGATGTTACCACTATCAATCTATAACTGTTTAACTTTCTATGATCCTTACCCTTTCCTTTAAATAATAATTGGTACTGTTCTAATAGATCGTGTCAGCTGCTTTACGATGTTATTTATGTGCTAAAGCAATAAATATGCAGTTTACTTGGTGACCGCCTTCTAGGCCTATATATATCTATGTACAAAAGCACAGAAAGAGGCCGTTTAATAAAGGGCAGCAGCCAACACCGATGGCATTATTTCTATGCTATAAAGCACAGAAAAGATGCCGTTTTAGCGGCAGCTGCCCTGCTTTAGTGTTACGCACTTTATCCCAATGCTCACCATTCAGTGTTGCGCTGGTCTTGTGTGAGGGTGTTTTTCACTTATGCATGTCAAAGGAATTAGCTTACTAGTCATCTGACCTACTATTACCTTCTAACAATTGTCCATCTGTCGCCACGCTTCCCTACTCAATGTGGAACTTTAAAAAATTTCGGAAAAGGTGCGTCTAAGCAAGATTTCAACCAGCTCATGCGAAAAGTCACGTTTGCACGACAACACATCCGCGACAAATAAAAATATCTGACAGGTCTAAATCGCACCAACTGCTGCCACAGAAGCAGATGTGCATGGGGAATTAATTGATTCTACTCTAATAGAATCTTTGCAATAAGATAGATCAATTTGATAAAGTTTTAATTCTTACGGATGTGAAAAGGCATACCATCTGCCCTGTATTGCAGGACTAAGATGAAATTTTGGGCCACTTGTAGTTAAAGCTTTTAAAATTTTTGGTAGTGTAAAATTGTTCTTGACTAAATTACTGGAATTGATTATGCAAATTAATGAATTACGTTAAACCTTTTGAAAAAGAAAAAAATGTATGACTGTGAAAATTCTCATATGTATATACAGAAACCAAAAAAAATTGTACAAAGAATACATTTATTAATCTTTAAAATAAACAAAAAAAAACTGATCGAGTTGGAAATTAGTAATCGTTCTTAATAGGTGTGCCATTAATATCCATATACATATTCTTTCAAAGATAGGTATTGTAATAAATAAATAAATCAATCAACAAATAAATAATTATTTTTCATTTTTAAAAATGACCCGAAAAAATAAAAGGCAGTTCAGTAATTAAACATTTTCAGCATTTTTTTTTTTGGCCACCACAATGTAGTTAGTTATGTATCAATCAATGCTATTGAACTTTGTAAAGTTTGTGGGGGGGGGGGGTTATATACTGGGAATTTTACTATAATAGAATATTTGCAATAACGCATGTTTACATAAAATTTGTTCCAATAAATGTTATTAAGGAAATAAATGAATTACGTTAACCCATATGCTTATTATTCTTTCACAAAGAACTGAGTGGACCTGGTAACGTATTGATGTGTTTTTGCATAGCAACAATGCCATCAAACAGCTGACATGATTTATTATAACAGTACCTAATAATCTTACTCTTCTATTACTCCAACTACTCGGAAAAACTATCTTCTCCATCTTATTTAAACATGATAATAGCTTTACTTTTGCCCTATGCCCTAAATTCATTACCATCTTTGCTGCCCATTCATCTAAACCTCTTCCGTTTCCATTTTTCCAATTTCTTCACTGCCTCATTCAGTTCATTTTCTGTAAACCTAATATTAAGCCAATAAACATCACATGATCACCATTTCTTATGCTTGCTCATAACTGTTATTAATTACTCTGCTATTGATTGCTCTGGTTTGCACTGAGTGGCAGTATGTATAGAGAGTTTTGCCTGTTTTAAACCTAATATTCCCATTACTATATGCTTTCATATTTTCTATCCCTCTGTTCTTCACATTTAACATCTTTTCTATATCCATTACATAACTATTCATGATTCTCTCTAATTCTTCTCTAGAGCTACTCTCTATTCGCTCATCATCTAGTAATACTATCTCTTTCTCCCCTACATTTCTCCTTTTAATGTAATTCCAAAATTTTTTATTCCCATTTCTTCCACTTTTATTAATATCCTCCAACAATTTACTATTCAATTTCATTCTCTCTCTATAATTATCTATTTTAGGTAATTTCTTCTTTTCTAAGTATTTTTCCCATTTAGCATTAATATCTCACTTATAGTCTCTGCATGTTTTTTCCCTCTCTTTTACTCTTTTACTAACTCATTTTTTTATTACTTTTTTTTTCTGAATATTCTCACCTAAAACTCTATTTGCCATTTTTTCTATTTCATCACACCAGTCCTTATACTCATCCCCAACCAACTCTTCCATGGTTTTTTCAACTTGTATTTTATACTCTTCCAACTTATTCTTATTATTCACTATCCATCCCCGTCTTTCACTATTGTTTCTACTTTTATTTCTATGCTCCATCCCGTTACTAACCATTTCGACTACAAAGAAACTATGGTCACTATTACATACTCTCTCTTCATTATCAACACCTTAATTTTTCGTACTTTGTTCATTTCCTCTTTCTCTACCAATAATCTATTTTGTGTAATATATTATTTCTAGACCATGTGTATTGTCCTTCATATATATTTCATAAATTTCCAATGCTTAAATTCACTCTCTGACAAAAAATTTTCAAAAGTTGTCCATTCTTATTATCTGCATCATCAATTTCTTCAATTTCCTTATTCATATCTCATATAACCATTATTCTCTTCTCCTTTTCTTCAAAACTCTGTATACCCTTAACTAGTCATTCATATATGCTACTGTTCCACTCCATTATAGTTTGACTATCTCCAGTAGCTATATAAACTATAGCCACCATTCATTCTTGTCTTCCCAACCTTATTTCAGACTACAAATGTTCTTGGCATTTAACAGTATTTAAATATTTTTTTGATATAACACCCATATCACCACCCTTTCTTTTTTTCTCTTTTCTATTTATGCCCTGCCATACCAAATCTTCCAAAATATATTGTTCTTCTCTTAGATGTGTTTCCACTACTGCTATAACCCCAAGCTCTTCATTTTCAATTGCTTTGTTTAATTCCAGCCACTTTTCTGGTCTCCTACCACCTTGCATATTCAAATACCCAATTTTAACAATTTTTTCTTTCCTAACTACTCTTTTATAAATTACTTTTGATTCTTTCTTCTCCATTACATTTATAAATAACTTGCTTACCATTAATTTTACAGACCCATTCCCTCTCCACATCTACACTTATATCTAAATCAACTACCCTTCGCTTTTTATATCCCGTCCATTGTTCTTTTTGATAATACTACAATTTACAACCCCACCCCCCTTTATAAGCTTCCTGAATTATATTCTTTATAAATCAGATTCCCTAAAACTTCACTTCCTTGTTTTCCTAAGTGCAATCCGTCTTTCCTATATAACTCCCTTTTCCCAATAAACCAATCCCGCACGTCCACAAACATAACATCATTTATCTCACATAATTTTTTCAATCTCTCATTTATAAAACATATGATATCTAATAAATGCCTCTTGTCAAATCTTGGTAATAATTTAACCATCCATGTTCTTACTTTCTATTTATTCAAATTCCTAATCAATTCTATATATTCATCCATTACTCTTTCTGATGGTTCTGACAAATTATTAGTCCCTACCATAACATACACATCTCTACTACCTTGCTTTTTTATTCTATCTTTCACATCCCTAATTCTAGCTCCAGGCAAACATACTCTTACATATCTACTTCTATTTTCCCACATTCTCTAATTAGTGAATCTCCTATCAATACTGTCTTGTAGTCTTTTTCGTAGTCTTTTTCTCTGCTCCATCAATAACATTTTCTACCACCTACTGGACCTCCTTACCTACTTCTTCCTTGTCATTCCTATTCAATAATTTCTTTATCTGCTCACACTTCATCTCTAACGATTTTAATTTTGCTTCTACATCCTTCACCTCTTCCTCTATCTTACTTATTCTTTGGCTAACCATCTCCATCACACTACTAATTTTTCCACCCATATTTCCTGACCACTAAACTACATTCTCTTTAGACTATCTACATTTAGACACCACTTTCTCACCTTTTTCATCACATTTACACACTGTCTACATAACCATAAACCTATTACAGCCTTCCTAGTCTTATTCAAACATTTCAAGTGAAAAACCTCATCACACATGGTACACTCTCCCAGAGCATGCCTAGTTTTTTTCCTGCCAATTATATATGCATTGTGGAATGCAAATGCAATCCATATTCCTTATTTTGCAAGTCATGTATTCTATATTTGACTTTATACTTCTACTCTTCAAATCCCCTTGCACGAAAGGATAAAAACTTTACTTTTCTTTCAAAACCAATCAATCTATAACCACTTGTTTTCCAACCTTAGGCTTCCAAAACATTATCTGTTTTCTCAAAATAAATCACTGTTCTTAAATTTTTAAAAAAAAAACATTAGTACCAAACTTATTAAAAATCAATTAATCTTACATACAACTTTGTTATAAATATTCTTACACTTACACATATTCAACAAAATAACTTTTTTTAAAAACTTTTATATATAAAATGGCGAAGAAAAAACTTTTTAGCCTTTTAAAAAAAAAAAAAATTTTTCCCAATCTTTTAAATTTCAATGAACACATTCTCTTGATCACAATTTACACTTTCATACATAATAATCAGTCTTTATGTCATTGATCTCAGATGATTAATCATATACACAAGAAACAAACACCAAAAATATACCATACAATAATTCTATAATACACTTACTTGTGATGTGATGCACTGTGACTTCTCCTTATATGGAGTCAGAAATTTCTCAGCAACAATGCCCAGAGAAACCTGTTAGCCACTATACCTTCTCTTTCCATTCCCCACCATAAATTTTCCCATATCCTACTTCATCCCATTTCCATAACATAATCTTTGGCAACTCCATAGCCTTTATATTTAACTCCCCCATATCTTTTCCCAAACCCAGCTTAAAAATCAATAACTCACTTTCTGTATAATCACTTTCCTTATATTTATTCTTCCACAACTTTATTATTTGTATCATTTTTTGCTTTCAAGCACTTACATTCAATTAACAAATGCTTAATATTTTCTATGCATTCCTTACACAATTTGCAAACTAAATCATCCACGTTTTTCTATTTACGTGTATAATGCCCTGTGCTAAAGATTGTGTTTGAGCCTTAGTAAACTACTTTCCTTGCTATTATCATAAATTAACTCACACCTAATATTCCGTTTACATCTATATATATTTAAACTCTTTTTACTCTCCATACTAGTTCTCTATCTTGCCAATTCCCTATTCTTTATTAATGCATCTATTCTTCTATTCCATTCCTTACCACTATAACACTCAACAATTCTCCTAACACAATCATCTTACCTTTTGTACAAGTATACTGGCAAAAATTCTTTTATCTAAATCTTTTGCATATCGCATTACCTTCCTCACCCATCTTGTTACTTGCCCTTTATTCATAATCCAATTAAATACAATTTTGGCTATTCTTTTATTATCCATAAACAGCAAACTACCGAACATTTTCATTTTGCTTTTTGCATCCCTCATATATAGAAACTTGACTATCCCATTTCTTCTTGAATTGCCTCCTTTGCCATCCACATATCTGCATGTAATGCATGCCTTCCTACTTCTCTTTGTACTTTTTCCTAATACCTTTTTACTAACACATAACGCATTGTTACCATATGTTAACCCTACACTCCCTTCCATACAATTCTAGCTACATCAAATTTATTGCATGAAAACACTGTTAATTTCTTTTCTACCAATAATTCAAGCAATTTCTCTGATTACTTAAGACGATTCCCAAATAGGGATATCTATTCACCACACTTAATTTTACACCCCCCAATAAAAATTCTTTGTCTTCTCTTTCCCCAGTATTAATAATCATTAGTTTTGATTTTTCTTTAGTAAACTTAATCCCCATCTTTTTATTGACCCTTGTGCATGTCCTCAGCATAACTTGTACATCTTCCCTTTTTTTCGCGCACAAAAAGACATCATCTGCAAATAAAGGACCAGATAACGTATATATTCCTTTGCCATCTCTATCTCTCTTCCTAATCTTTCTATTGCTCTCTCCATTTTTCTCAAATACAACAAAAACAAAATAGGTCACATAGGGCATCCTTGCCTTAATCCCATCCCATTTTTAACTTTAACTGATTCTATATTCTCTAATTAATATGTATAGTAATTATTTTCATATAATTTCTTAATAATATCTACTAAAGTTCCATTTATTCCCAAATTTACTAAACTTACCCATTATCTATTTCTATTTACTCTTATCATACACCTTCTCTATATCTATAAAACTATATATAACTGTCTACTGTATACCTATTCATATCCATAAGTTGTGTAACTACAAATAAACTATCTCCTATATGCCTATGAATCGAAAACCTCCTTGCATTTTTCCCACTATATTATTTTCTTCCATCCTCTTTGCAACGCTTCCAATAACCATATACGAGAAAACTTTATATAAAACTGATGTTACCACTATCAGTCTATAATTGTTTAACTTTATATGATCCTTACCCTTTCCTTTAAATAGTAGCCTTACTCTTGTATTCCTCTCACTATCCCGAAAAACTTTTCTGCGGCATCTGATTAAAACACAATAATAATTTTACTTTTGCCCTAAATTCATTACCATGTCTGCTGCCCATCCATCTATCCCTCTCGCATTTTCACTTTTCAATTTATTCCCTGCCTCATTCAGTTCATTTTCTGTAAACTTAATATTCCCATTACTACATGCTTCAATATTTGCTATCACTCTGTCCTTCACATCTAACATATTTTCTATATCCATTACATACTTATTTAATATTATCTATAATTCTTCTCTAGAGCTACTTTCTACTCCCTCATCATCTAGTAACACTATCTTTCTCCCCTGCATTTTTTAATGTATTTCCAAATTTTTTTACTCCCATCTCTTCCACTGTCATTAATATCCTCCAATTTAGTTTACTATTCAATTTCATTCTCTCTCTATAATTATCTATTTTAGCCAACTTCTTTTTTTCTAAGTACTTTTCCCATTTAGCATAAACAACTTTTTCATTTTCTTTGTTCTTAATAGAACACTTATATTCTCTGCATGCTTTTTACTTCTCTTTTACACTTTTACTAACTCTCACTTTTTTATTACTTTTATTCTTCAGAATATTTTCACCTAAAACCCTATTTTCCACTTTCTCTATTGCCCCACCCCAGTCATACTCATTCTCAACCAACTCTTCCATAGTTTCTTCAACTTTTATTTTACACTCTTCTAACTTACTCTTATCATTCACTCTCCATCCACATCTTTCACTATCCTTTCTACTTTTATTTCTATTTTCCATCACATTACTAACCATTTCTATTATAAAGAAATTATGATCCCTATTACATACTCTCCCTTCATTATCAAACACCTTAATTTTTTATACTTTATTCATTCCCTCTGTCTCTACTAATACATAGTCTATTGTGTGGAATATATTATTTCTAGACCAAGTATATTTTTCCTCATAAATATTTGATAAATTTCCAATGCTCAAATTCACTCTCTATCATAAATTCTTCAAAAGCTGTCCATTCTTATTACTTACATCATTAATTTTCTTCAATATGCCCCTTCATATCCCCTATAACCATTATTCTCTTTCCCTTTTCTTTGAAACTCTGTATATCCTTAACTAGGCATTCATATATGCTATTGTTCCACTCCATTATAATTTGACTATCTCCAGTACCTATATACCCTATAGCCACCATCCATTCTTATCTTCCTAATCTTATTTTAAACCACAAATGTTCTTGACATTTAACAGTATTTAAATATTTTTTTTGACATAACTCCTATACCACCACCCTTTTTTTTTCTTTTCTATTTGTATCCTGCCATACCAAGTCTTCCAGAATAGGTTCTTCTTCTCTCAGATATGTTTCCACTACTGCTAATATCTCAAACTCTTCATTTTTTAAATGCTTTGTTTAATTCCAGCCACTTACCTGGTTTCCTATCACCTTGCATATTCAAATACCCAATTTTAACAATTTCTTCTTTTTTAATTACTCTTTTATAAATTCTTTTGGATCTTTTTTTTCCATTACATTTATAAATAACTCGCCATTAATTTTACAGACCCATTCTCTCTCCACATCTACATTTATATCTAAATCAGCTACCCTTTGTTTATTTTTTACATCCCATCCATTTTTTTTTTTCTGATAACACTGCAATTTAAAACCAACCCCTTTACAAGTTTCCCGAACTATATTCTTTATAAATCGAGTCTACTTCGTTGTTTCTGTAAGTGCAATTCTCCTATTCTTCTTTTAATTTTACTCAAATTCCTAATCAATTCTATGTACTCATCTATTAATCTCTCTGATGACTCTCATAAATTGTTAGTTTTTACCATAACATACACATCTCTATTTTCTTGCTTCTTTACTTTATCTATAACATCCCTAATTGTAGTTCCAGGCAAACATACTCTTACATACCTGTTTCTATTTGCTCTTGCAATTATATCTCCACATTCTCTCATTAGTGATTCGGCTATAAATACTGTCTCATAGTCTACTTTCTCTCTTGACTTTTTTTATCTACTTCTTTCTTATCATTCTTACTCAGTAATTCCTTTATTTGCTCACACTTTGTCTCTAACGATTTTAATTTTGCTTCTACATCCTTTATCTCTTCCTCTATCTTACTTATTCTTTGACCAACTATCTCCATTGCACTACTTATTTTTTTCATCCATATCTCTTATCACCACTGAAAACATAACCTATCCTGTCTTCCTGAACTACATTTTGCTCCATTTCTCCTGACTTTATCTTTAAGCTATCTACACTTAGAAACCACTTTTTCATCTCTTTTATCACATTCACACACTATCTACATAATCATAAACCTGTTACATCCTTCCTAGTCTTATTTAAACAGTTCAGTGATAAACCTCAACACATACAGTACACTCTACCATAGCATGCCTAATTTCTTTCTGATGATTATGTATGGATTGTGGAATACAAATGCAATCCATATTCCTTATTTTCCAAGTCATCTATTCTATATTTGACTTTATACTTCCTCACCTACTCTTCATCTACCTCTTTGCACAGAAAGTGTTGTCCAACCTTAGGCCTCCAAAACGTTATCTTTTTTCTCAAAATAACTCACTGTTCTTAAATTAAAAAAAAAATCTTTAGTAGCAAACTTATTTAAAAAATCAACTTATCTTACATACAACTTAGTTATAGAATATCCTTATATTGACACACATTCAACATAATATTTAAAATTTTTATTTTTAAAATGGCAAACAAAACATTTTTTTTTTTTTTTTAGCAATTCCTGATCTTTCCAAATTCAAATCTATATCAATGATCTCAGATGATTAGTCACATAAGAAAGACAGAAAACAAACTTAGCTTTGAGATTGAAGTTAATGACCAAACTCTCCGTTAAGCAGTCCAGTTTTTTGCACATATTTATATAAAATGATGATAGTCTTATAATGTTTGTTTGACTGACTTTTCTGATGTTTTTATCAATAAATTACAGATTTTTTACATTCCTAATGGATAAATGTTTGAATTTGGAAGTAAAGTAATAACAAATCAAATGCTAATTAAGCAAAATCCAGGCAACTTGAATGAAAAAAATATTATTCACCTTGAGCCCATAGTGAGTTTCATCTTCTAAAGCATCATCAAAATAAGATATACAAAGTAAAAAAAAAAATGTTATAAACATTTTATTGCCTATGGTTTTACCTGGACAGGCGATAATTCCTAAATAAAAAGAATTGTGTGTTGAATGTGGAAAATTTTTAAATTATAGTAACTGAAATGATTTAGTGACCACATTCCAGTTTTATAAAAATGTAACTGAAAATAGTTAAAAGAAAGTGTTTATAATTAAATAAAAGGAAAGATAAGTTTTTTTTATTTATCTCAAAAAACAAAATGCTTTACTTGCATAATATCAAATTAATTATCAAGTAATAAAACAGGCAACTTAATAATGCTGTGTGCAAAGTATTTAGTGGAATGCATGCTAGATAAAAAATTTCTCAAAAATATTGAAAATTTGCTATTTTCCAATAATGCAGATTAAATTAAGATTACCAAATGCTAGAATCTTCAATATATTACGTGAAAGTATTATTACATATGAATGTGTGCTGGTTATCTAAAAAGTGATGTTATATTTTATCAAATTGCAGGAAGAAATTGGCATCTTTCTATTCAACACTCATTGAACTTCTTTAAAACTAAAAGATCAGAATTGGATGGAGAAAATGATATATCTATCTGATATATTGACATACTTGAATGAGTTCAATCGTGTATTGTAGGGCACTTGTTTAGCATGTTTCAAAACTGAGATAAGTTGAAATGCATTTCAATGTAAACTAACAAATAGCTGAGAAAGATAAATTTGAATGTGGTTTCAGTGGAGTTCTAGCAAAGAAACACTTCTTTACCTGCATATTATTTTATAATAATAAAAAAAGTGAAGCAGTATTTAAGTATCAAATTAAATTTCCCTAATTCAAGATTGAAAAGATCCAATTTTGCTTTATTTGTATATGTATAAAATAGTAACAGAATATTTTCTAGATATAGATGAAAACTCATTAAACTTGAATAATCTTTCCTGTGAAGAAAGGGGATAGCAAATAGACACAACATTGAATTTTACATTGAAATAAAATTTCAAAAGATAGAACTCTAAATTTTGGATTGATTTATTAATGGAGTGTGCTGCTGTAAGTGTAAAAGCTTTTAAAATAGTATTGCAATTTTCAATTCTATTTATGTAAAATAACTTTTTCCATTATATTCATTAACAACAACAACAACAAAAAATATATATATATAGAAATAAACTGACTGTAGGAGCTGATTTGCAATTACAAATAAAATCTGTAATTCCAAATTTTAGACATCTCTGTGATATGAAGTAATGCTAACTCAGTATTTTGTGAAAATTAAATTTTTTAACCCATTAAGATATGGAAATTATAATTAATTTTTATTAATACATTATTATTTTTAGTTAGACTATTTCCATTATCTAGTTTAATTATTAAGTGTTTTTAAAACAATTTCAAACTTTGCTCATGCTTTTCTAAATAATTTTAACTATTAGTAATAACCCACAGGTTAGTATATTATTTTTAGGAGAATAAATATGTTTAGAAAGTTATAAATAAAATTGTTTTAAAATCATTCAGCAACTAAAACAGATGCATTTAGACAAATGCTTAATATTATTTTAGTGGTTATTTGCTTTTATTTATTTTTAAATCTTTTAGGATTTGAGAGGTTTTGGGATTTTTTTCACCGATCTGTAGGAATTTCATGAATAAAGTTTGAGAACCTAACAGAATATGTACAGAAACATCATCCAAAGAAAATCTATTTAAAAATATATTAATGTCATTTTATAGAAGAAAGACATTTTTATTTATTGTTTTTTTTCTTATTTTAAAGAGAAATTGGTATTTATGGATTTAGAAGTAATTAGTTTTGTAAAATTGTAATATTGTTAGATAAACATAATATAGTTGGATTTATTTAAGGAATTATTCAAAATCTATATATTAGAAACATCAATTAAATGAATCGTGCAAATTTTTTGTTAAGAATAAAATGAAATACAGCAGCAAATTAATCACCGTTTTGATATTTTTTATTATCTGAAAGAAGGTGATGAAGATATCTGATTTATTTCCAGTAAACAATGAATGTTAAGTCATAATTTCACAAATTAAAGAGAAAAAGAAGAGAAACATTCGTTATTAATTATGTATTAGATGCAATTTCTCTTATACTGTTACTTAATTTTTTAAAAATAAAAAACAAACTATTTACATTGTAGGTGAAATATGGATGAGTCTGACTTAACATACAAAGAAACCATGATAATTTATATTTTTCAGTTGTTTTTTTTTTTTTGATTGATCATAATTCTCACATTTTTCTATATCCTTTTTCCTTTCCACCTAGTTTTTTGAAGACAAATTATAAAATCCTTTTTATCTATCAAATCTGAAGCCTTAAATTTTTTGCTGTTGTATTGAAAAAAGTCAGTGTTCTAATTTCAAAAGTTAACATTAATTACTATATTGGTATTTCCCTGAGATATTTGAGTAGTTTCATTATCCATTTTTTACTGTTATAAGTTGATCCATCCATATATTAGTTTTACATATATTCTAGTCTTACTTCGCTGTATTTCCATGTTTTTATTGACAAAATTTTTATTAAAATACTCTTTCTGCTGCACCTGTCCCCATTCACCTGAATTTAGATCTGCAGTAAAATATGCTGATTTGTTGATTTTAATAATTGTGTTATTTGTAATATTTAAGAAAAAAAAAACATGTAAAACTTTTATTAACCAAAGAAATCATCATCATTTTTAACTATTATTGATCCACTGCAGGATTAAAGTCTCTAAGTTTAATCCAGTTTCTTAATTTCTCTAGTCTTGCTTTTCCACATCATGCCAAGAAATTTCTTTATTATTTATCTCATATGTTGTCTCTTTCTAGGTCTTTTACAATTTCTTGGAATCCAATTTAAAACTTCAATATTTTCATATCTAGTAGAATATGTCTAGATCAGTTCTATTGTAATCTGTTTATTTTTTCAATGATATTTCTTTGTTCTCTCACCCATGTATTTCATTTTCATCCTCTTCTTATTACTCCTAACATATATCTTTCGATATTTCTTTGATTGATCAGAAGTCTTTAATATTGCTCTTCTGTTATATATCCAAGTCTCAAATTCAAAAGTAAGAACAAGTAAAACACTTTTATTAAAAGCATTTCTTTTCAAACATTAGTCATATTTCATTTTAATATTAAATTATTTCTACCAAATTCTATAACTTATTTCATTCATTACTTTTTCATTTGTATTAATAATCTAATCAAGATACTTGTAGGTGTTAATTTCTTCTAATTTATAATTATCAATTTTTTCTTTTTCTTTTGAAAAAATCTATCGAACATGTAACTTTAGTCTTTTTAGCATTTATCTTGTCCTACTTTCTTTTATTTGATAACTCTTACAATATTTCTTGAAACTCTGAAATATTATTTGTAAAAACAACCATATCATTTGCAAAAATCTAGATGACTTAAATAATTTTCATTTACTTTTACTTTTTTTCTATTTTAGTTCGTAATATACTTTTCAATGTTAATCTTCTTAATATAACCATATATGTAATCGTTGCTTTTACATTTGATAAATATTCTTCAGAGTATGAAAATAATACGAGTCTATCCATTGCATTAATCACCTATAGAAATATTTATAAAATCAAATGCCATTTTATAATTTACAAATTCAAAGCATAATTGCAAACTCATATTCATTATTGCTTTCTACAACTTCTCTCAATACTTGGATTTGGTCCATTGTGCAAAATTCCTTTTAAATTCAACTTGTTCTTTAGCTTGGTTAGAATCCAAAGTTTTCTGAAGATAAGTTGCAATTGTTTTGATGAATATTTTATACAGAACTGATAAAAGATTTATATGTTTGCAAATTCTAATATTTTTTTTATTACCTTTTTAAGCATCAATATTACTATTGCATTCTTTCAATCATTTGGTATGGCTTTATCATTTAGAAATTTGGTATATAATTTTGCCAACAATTTTTTTATTCTATCATTTTCCTGGAGCTTTCTTCATAGATTTAATCACGTCTTATCTCTTCATTTTAAGTATTGGCAATTTGGAAAATATAATAATTGTAAAGGATACTTTGATTTTTTATTCTTTATTACTATATAATTCTTTATAAAAGTCTTCTGTATATTTTATGTTGTCATCTCTTTTTTTAGTAATAATTCCATCTTTTTTTCTTTTTATTGCTGAAACAACAAATTCTATGCTTATTATTTTAGCAAAAAACAATTTTATTTATTAGCAGAATATTTTGGAGGCATTTGTTTTTTATGAGAGGTAGATAACTTTGAGAGAATCATCTGACAATATATTTTATTGCTTATTAAATTATTCACTGAAAGGTATATTATTGACTAATCAAATATTTCTTTTTAAGACAAAAGACAATCATTATTGACAATTAAAGTAAAATTAATGGCTGACTGGATAAGAATTTTTGGTAATTAAGTACAGTAAGCTTTGGTTTGAAGATATTTAGTACCAAAAGTAGATGGATTTATTTTTGTAATTAGCAAAGGAATCTTGAGGCATCAGGAATAAAAAAATGTAGCATAATACAAGTTTTGTGAAATTTGGGATAATCTTACACATTCTTAAAATCATGTTGATATATTTATTAAAGAAAAAGAGATGATTATATTTAGCTTGTAATTTATAAACTTCTATATTCACTGCTTCAAATTGAGAATTATATCAAGTTGGAAATTAATGTCATCTATCCATAAATTAATTAAGTTTTTTTAAATTAAATATCTTAAGACATTGTATACAAATGTTTATATATGATAATTTTAAATTACAATCAAGATATTATTGAGGGTAATTTTAATATATTAAAAATAAATAATTAGATACAATGTTATTAAAGATGTTATCTAGTATTACTTTAAGTTATTAACAATAACTTGTTTGATGATATTGTTATAAATAGACATAGGTTGCTAAGATCCTTATAAATTAAAAGTAATACATGCATGATCAAAGTAAGTCATATAGAAAATATAGATAGATGTCTTAAACACATATAAATAGGAAGAATAAAGCAGTTAATTAAGGATTTTTATTCACCAACAAAGATAATTGCATCAGGCTGATATAATGAAGAAAGTGATTTGAATAGCTGGATGAACAAGTTTGGATTGCAATGAAGGAAGCACGCATTTATAAAAATAAAATAAGTACAAGGATTAGTTGTATGAATATCAAGTAACAATTTTCTCTGAACAATATGGCTTTGTTAGTTAAATAGATGATTATAAGTTTAAAAAGTGCCTAAATTATTACATTATTAGTTTTATTATTAGAATTTTTACATTGAATGTTGGCCTTATATAAGTATGTAATCACAATTAAGAACTGCTTAAAAGATTGGAAAAGTTGAAAGTGATATTTTTATTTCAGCAGTCACATATCAGCAAGTGGGGAATTTATAAATTGTTCTAATTGGGATTATTTTGTGATCAAAGTTAAAGGCACTAATATTAGAGTATCATTTATGTAATATGTAGAATTATTTATTTTGATATAATTAAAATGTCACATTTGATATGTTTTTATATAAAAAAAGTTATTTTCTGCTGCATTAATAAAAAAATGTATATCTTTTTCAGCCCGCTTATGTCATACATATATTCCCACCTTGTGAATTCTCTCATGAGAACTTAGCCAGGAGCTTGCCTGAAATATTCCACGATGTTGCCGATTTTGCTTATCTTCTGATCGTCATAGCTACTGTATGAGAAATATCACTACTTGTTAGAGAAGCTTGCCAAAATATAGGATTATAGATTATTACGTGGCACATAGCATGGAGGATCACAGATCCCTTTGTATATAGTCGGGACTTTTTTTTGTCATTTTATTTTTTTATTTTTATTTTATTTTTTACAAAACTGTAAAAAAAATTTTAAAAAAATCCATACATTCTTAATGAATTTGTTTTCTGACGGCCATTTCTGCTGTAAAAATTTTTTGAATTGTCATCCAATATTAATTTTTTTTTTTTTTTTCAAGAAAAAAAAAAAAAATTCACAGTGTATTTTTAAATCTAATTTAATTTTTTTTTTTTTTTCGGAAAGAAAAAAGGGGGGAGGGAACAACTTCGGTTATTTCAGCATCATCTGCAACAACCTAATGTCTGTCTTTAATTATCCCAATTATTTGTGTATATTTTGTATATATTTGTCTAGTTTCTTTAGTAATTGATCAATTGTACAGTGATTAAAATGAGGAAAAGAAAAAAAAACATTTATTTCGATTATGAGAAAAAAAGTTTTTAGGTTTATTACTCTTGCTATGGGGTTGTATTGGAAAATTATTATAAATATACTTCTTTCGAAACAAAGCAGACAACACATACATGGAAAAAGCCTGGGTTGTATGAATGTCTTTAAAGTAGAGGTATATCTTTATTTTCCATACACCACTTTCTTTTAAAAAAAAAAACTTTTTTTTTTTTAAATTTTGAAGCATGAATTGTAGTACATAATATTTGCTCAACACACCACATCACACATACTAATAGAAGAAAACCACTTTCCTTAAGCCTGTTCCATTTTTTGATGTGGTTATATATAAAATTTCAACATTCATTTCTCCAGCCACTTGGTTGTAAATAATGTAAAATTAGGCTGGAAACTCTTGTAATTATTTTACATTTTTTGTTCATTTGTTTGTTTTATTTTTAAACCTTTCATTTGTCTTCAAAACCTGAATCAGTGAAACTAAGTTATTGATTGCAAGGAATTAAACCATACATCCAAATATCAAGTTTTTGTGTTTTATTGATATAGTTTGAGCATGTTTGTTGTTGATTGTATGTAAGAAATAATTTGATTAGAAGAAGAAAAAAATGGTTTAGTTGAAGATTGATAGATTTGAGAGTTATAAAAGTTTTGGATTGAAAGTCAATCCTAAAATTTCAGTGGTTGAACATTACACGATCTCCTGAGTAACTAATCGTTCGATTATTCATTAAATGATTTCACTTTTTATGCATAATACGTACTCATATACAACTATTATTTTGAATGGTGTTTTATTTTATTTATGTTCTACTTACATATATCTGAATTTACCTGAACAATTCCCAGCATTTGTAAAATGAAAAAAAAAAAAAATCAAAAATGATGATGTATATATCAGCATAGCTTCTAATTCTTGTATATCTTATGTTGTCTTTATCTAAATATCTCTTGTGAAATATTGTAGTGTTTATTTCTGTTTGTTGAAAAATATTTTTATAGTCTATGCCATGGTTGCACTTAAAGAAGAAATGTAACATAAATTTGACCTGTGCAAAAAGCCATAGAATGGATTATTTACATAAATCAGGGCATCTAAACAGGTATACAGACAACAGTTAATATAATCCATTAATAGGAAGAATAAAAATACCTATTATTTAGGAAGGATAAAAATACCTATTATTGCTGAGGGCCCAATATAACTAATAGGGTAAATATGTAACCACTGAAAAAGCAAATAATAGAAATTTATCAGGTCAATATTGATCCCTGATGAGCATATGAAAAACATTCTGCTTAATTTTTCATAAAAATTTTCAACATAATACTGTGATTGTTATTTTCAATGTAATTAAACCACTAAACATCACATGTTCACCATTCTTTGTGCTTACACAAGGTATTTACACGAAGGCAAAATTATCCATACAGTAGTGCTACTTAGTACAAATCAGGGTAATCAATGAATGCAAGAAGGTTTGTGAATAAAATCCCTATTTAGTACTGTTCAACCAATATCCCCAGACTAGTTTCTAGTTTGTGGCTTTCATCACTGAGAAGCCTTGTATTTGAAAGCATTCCACCTAGTTCATAGGATCTAATGCAACCCTCCAGCAGCCAACTTTTACCTTTTTCAAATAACTATAAAACTTTGAATCCAAAATGAAAACACAATAATATTTTCAATTCATGCTCATTTGCTTGTATAGTCATTATAGATCTGAACTCAGTTTTAGAATCTATACATTTTGTTTATTTGCACTACTGAATGGAGAGTTTTGCCTCTGTATTTTTTTATTATTGTAATTTGAAATAACTTTTGCTATCTGATACAATAGTGATGAGATATCTCCGATATCATCCTGCACCACTCTTGCCCAATATAGATATTAGTAATGAAAGAAATAAAAGAAAGTCAAAATAAAAAAAAATAGATCAAAAAATAAGAGTTCTGACAAAAAAAAAAAAAAAAGAAGAAATTTATTCTAAAACAAGATAACAATAGATAAAAACAAAATATATCTTTTTTAATAACAATAAAAAAACATGAATTATTTTATAATGAAATAAAGTGTTTAATTTTCAAATTCATATAAAATACCAGTGAATTATTTTTAGTTTTAATTAAATGGTTATTCAAATTATCAAGAATGCTACTCAAATGCAGTATAAAGGGCTTTGTGGCCTACTAGTTAGCATATTTGGCTTCCGTGTCCATATTTTTTTTCAGGTAGCTGAGAATTTTTAAGCAAGCTTAAAAAAAATTTTTTTTTACAGGTAATTATGCCTATAATTCATCAGTCAGTTATTGGTTAATAAATGGTTGTCTCACTATTTATTGGAGGATCAAAACTCCAAGCTAATTTGATCATTTAGATTAGTTGATGCATTGATCATAAAACAAAAAATATAATTGTAATATATGGAAGATAGCAACTTTTACAGACAAATGAATTCATAGTTTACCTTTATACATGGCTTCTTTTAATAACATTAAAATTTTTAAGATAATTTTTCTCATAAAATGTACTATTATTTTCAAAGCAAGTTTTTTTTCTTAATATATTTTTTTCATAAGTAGAATACATTATTCTATTCTTGCACATGAATCTAATTAGATGATATTTTTTCACATTCCAACAGATTCTACAAATATTCCCACCTGTAAATAAAATTATTACATTACAACTTTCTAATAAAAAATTGAAATTATTATTTTTACAAATTGAAGTAAATATATATTTACTAGAATTGTTATCTTTTTACAGTGTAACATGTAATCTTTTAAATTGAAAACATTTGAAAGATACAGGCAGTTTTCTGCTTATGTAAGTAAAGTGTTCAAAGTCTTCTTGCTTCGTGTATCCTTCCGTAAGATGATTTTTTTATATAAATCATATTCACATTTAGATACATTTTGTTAACCATTAAATATAGTGCATAATATGAAATTATTATTTTTTTAAAATGAAAAAATAAATCACTATAGTATATCATAATAGATGCATGAGACAATAATTGAAGTCTATTTTGACTTTTATATATATTTTTATATATGTATGCAAGGAGAGTCTGTAAATAGGAAATTACCTATTCTCTTATATATATTTTATATCTATTATAACAAAGATTGTTTGTGTGTGTGTAAACAAATATTATTTGATATTTAAATGGATAATGTTAAAGTAATCAGGAATTGAAACATAATAAGATGATAACAATTTGATATATTATCAGCTGCACCAGATTGGTAATTAAAAAGCTAGCAGAGTTTCATTGCAAATTAAGATTGCTTCTGTAGTAATTATATATTTAATTTATATATTCTTAGAAATTGTTTTTCTGAATGCTAAAATATAACAAAGATTGATATTTTTCTTACTAAAGATTTTGTGAATGCTAAACTATATCAAAGATCATCTTTATTTTTAAAGAAAGATAATCATGTGTGCTTAATTGCAAACAAATTTTAAAAAGTATCTAGCTTGTTTATTTACTTAGCTGCATTTAAGATTCTACAACAATCAGATAGATGTTTTCTACTTTTCAAAATAGATTGTAACTAACACTATTAATATGCAGTGATAATTATTTATCTTATTTTTCTCTATCTAAAGCTTCTCTCTGTGTAAATTCATAATGAGTTCCGATTTATATGAAAAAAACCTATACTAATGATGGAGAGTATAATATTGTGATAGATTAAATAAAGGAGATATGGCTATAAAATAAAGATTGATATTTTTACAGAAAAATAGCATAGTAAAATAATTCCATAGTTTAAAAATCACAAAAGCTAATTTATTTAGTGGAAAACTTCCAAAGATTGAGAGTAATTTCAATATGATTATTTATTAATTCAAGTATGCTTAAGAATAGTATTAAGAGCATATTAATTTGGATTTATATATATGTATAATTGTTAAGTAGATAGAATTTTAAATTGTTAATGATTTTTATATCAATTTGTACATATTAATTTTATTGTATATATTAATATTACTTACATAAAGAATATATATACAAAATAATTTTTGAATATTAAGTTCCCCCAAAACTTGATTTTTAAACTAAACTTTCAAGAATAATTTACATTCTTGGTGATATTTGGGGATTAAATTTAAATAAAGTGTATCTATTACAAAAAGACTTAATGTTTCATTATAACAAAAAATTAAATTTAATATATGGCTACATAAAGAAGTTTACTATTATCTGAAAGGAGATCGTTTGATGTCTTAAAATAACAGCAAACTCAATTTCCACTGCAAATTTGCAACTATTATTGCTACATGATTATTTATATGATAAATAAAATGAAAGGATTACTTATTAACACACCACCTGCATTGTGATTTTTGTGGATTTTATCAAGAAACTTTATGATCTTTGTTCTTACCTGATAGTTCTTAATTGAAACATTAAATTTTCTTGAAAAGAGGTGAATGGCTGCATATATCTGATAATAATTCTCCTTTATAATATATAGGGTATGTGAGCACGGACTTTCAAATAACCTACAACTCTCCACTCTATCTCATAACACTGATGAGACATTGTCAAACTTTATGAAGTTAATAAGAAAAAAGTGAAGAGAGTTGATTTGAAAAGTAGATATGTACAAATATTTAAAGTAAATAAAAATGTGGAAAACATTTTATGGAGATTGGTAGTATATCAGATATAATAGCAAGATTAGTTTTCCAACTTAATGAAAGGTATCAAATGTAGATAATTCAGGTTTATGATCTAACATGTTTCCATTTCTATGTAGTAGACAATTTTTATTTAGATGCCTAAATTGCTTTTTATTAGATCTAACAATATAATAAAATTGTTATCCAAGATTTTAATGCTAGAATTTGAAAAGAACCAATAGTCTATTAATTAAAATCAGTACACAGCCTCTACAAAAAGGCAATAATTCATAAGTAAACATTCAACTGAGCCATAGCAATGTGTAAAAAATGGAATAATATTTGAAATAATCCATTTAGAAGAATTGAATATATTGAATTTTATAAAAAGACTAAAAAAAAAAAGCTACATAAAAAAATAAATGTATCACACCATACTTGTAAAAAAGGAATGGCATATTAAGTATATGGAAGATTTCTACAAAAAAATAAAGAAGAAACAAAATAGTTCCTATAAATTTACTGAATTGCAACTATTTTAAATGAAGAGGTGAATCATACAATTAAATCTATGAAGAATGAGAAAGCTCCAAGTGTTTATGAAATTAGTATTGATATCTTAAAAAACAAATGAAGAAATAGAGAATTTTTGGCAAAACATTCTGCATCAGATGATTGAAAAAATGTGGTAGTGGTATTGAAGTTTAAGAAAACAAAGATATTGCAGGCCTATCAATTGTATATGATATTTACTAAGATCATTATAATTAATTTATAGAACTTTCAACACAACTACAAGCAATTTGGATTTAAAAGTTTATAATTCACAATATATCTTACCCAAATATTAAAGGAGTGATAAAGAAACCCAATAAATATAAGTTAGCATGTTGCATCGGTATTAACTATAACCATTTTTATTGTGATTCAAGTTTTGGAATATCAAAACAAACCAGAATATTGTCAAATTCTGAAGATTTATCAAAATCTAATTGATTATATTACACAGTGATATTAAAATATCAACATTGATAAGTATATATAACCAAATGATTCATTAACAGTAATTTTGTGGAAACTATTGTGGATTAGAATGGGAAATTTAAAGAAGTCAAAATAAATGGCGAATATATATCATCTAGTTTTTGCAGACAATATTTTAAAAAAATATTACAAGAGTTACTAGTCGTAAGCAAGAAGATATGACAAAGTTTTAAATGCTAAAAAATACAATTTTTACAAAAAACTGATGAAAGATATGAATATAAATCATGCAAAAGTCATCAATGATGCTACGGTCAATATACTAATAAACTATAATGAAAATGTTACATTTTGTTACAGTCTTCAAAATAATATAATAAAAAATAATTCTTCCATTTTTCTAACTATAAGAACAAAAAAAAAAGGAAAGAAACTAATTAAACTTCATTTTATTTTTTTTTTAAATAAATTAAAATTTATTAGTATAACCATTTTCTTGATTGATTTATAAGCAAATGGATTGACAGATAAACATTTTTTGCATTATTTTAATTATCTTACTTAAATTAGGAAAGAAAAAAAAACACTGAATGATTATGGGAATCACTTTTTTTTTTTGTCCTCCAACTTTAAAGGCACCATTAAACTTGAAGCTATTGGTAGTTATCAGATTCAATACCATTTAATCTTTCTGGAAAACTCAATTTTAATCTTGTATATTATGACAATCGATCATGTATAAATGTGTATATTTTAAAAAAATAGAATATTTAAAGATGATTTTAAAAAATAGTACTGTATTTAATATTATAATTTTATATTTATTTAAATAATATGTAGATGAATTCTAATTTATAGAAAGAAGCAAATTTATTAAAATATTTATTATAAATGTATTTTTTTTTTAATTTAGTAAATCCTCCTAGAGTAAATAATTAAAAAGGGAAAAGTGTATAATGCGGAGATAATGGATAAATGATTAATCATTAAGTAGGTGCTCTATGACATTTGTTTGTAATTTGGGGGATATACCAAACAGTTTCTGAAAACTTTTGAAGATACTAAGCAATAAATTTGATGTCTACATTTGAAAAATGTTTAGCAGAATTTGATTAAACAACAGTCAGAAAGAAAATGTTTTTTCTAAATAAATTTGATGTCTAGTTTTGAATTAAGATGTTTTGCAAATTTTGTGAAACAACAAAGTCTTTCTACTTTTTCTCTCCACTAACTTCTTAAAAAATAATTGCTATTTTTTGTTCATTAAAATTGTCAAGTTTTTTTAAACAGTCTATTTTATTTTGAACACACACAAAGAGATTAATATTTGCTGCCTCTTTTTGAAGGAAGATATTACTTTTCAGATTTTGGTTCAACAACAGTCAGAAAGAAAACACCCATACACTCTAGACAATTTTAAAGAGCAAATTATAAGACTATTTTTTTTGTTTGATTGAACATAGGTAACAATGATGAGAGAAAGCATCCTGCTATTTTTCAGTAAGATCAGGTTCTGTTAAATTTTGTTTGTACAAGTTTTCTCTTTGAGGGTTAGCTTTGTTTTCAGATCAAGTGTCTGCTTCATGTGCTTACACAAATGATGACTTGAAAATTAATACATGGAGACTTGTGAGATTAGTCAGGGGAGGGGGATAAAAATAAAACCAAAAGTAATAATTTCTTTTTTGACCAAAATGAAATAATTTTCTGTTTTAATCAAAACAATACTACATCTTGGAGAGAAGATAAAAAAAACTATCAACAATTTAAAACATCAATAAGTTTCTATTTTATAATTGTAATGGGGGTTATAATTTTTGTAAGGTCTAAAAAAACTAGATAATTTTAATGAACAAACAATAGCAACTACTTTGTGAGATGTTTCACTGAAATCTGCAAAACATTTTAATTGAAAACTATTTTAAGAGATTTTAAAACAATTTGCTTTTAATTTTTAAAAAAATTAACAAAACTTGATTTCTATTTAAAAAAAAAAAAATCTTGTTAATTTTCGTAATTATTTAGTGAATGATTGTTAATATTATTTGAATGCAACAACTGAAATTTTGTTAAGTGTTTATTATATCTCTAATAGTTAAATAAGTATGTATTACTAATTGATTTTATTTTAATAGATTTTTTATTTTATTAAATTGTATCTTAGTGTTGGGGATGTATGTTTTATCGAAGCTAGTTGTACATCAAAAATGCAGAAATATACTATATTAAAGGGATAAAAAATGGTGGTGCTTTTCTTTAGTTATCTCAAGGAATGTCAGATATTTTGCACCTCCAATTAATGAAGATGCTCATGATATTATGTAACTATGGATGTTAGATATATAATTTAAAACAAGCACATAATAAATATAACATTTACCATGATTATCTACATAGGATAATATATTTTTTTCTCTGCCTTCATTGCAATTATTGAAATTACTGCTGTAATTTGTGTTTTTGATAGTAAATCTCTTATTTGTATCACCTCCAGTCAAATACAATTATATCGTGCTTTCTTATCAACACATTCTGATACTTGTAAATGGTGCACCCTATTTATTGTTGTGTTTAATAATTAGTGAATGATCTAATTATTTTCCCCATACTTTTTCATATTTATTCAGTTACATTTCACTGACATGATCATTTCGTGATGATCATTAAGAGAATTTAAATGCTATTCCACCAAGTTGATTCTATTATATATTACCTATTGTTATCATTTTAGAAATTACAAATATTGAAAAAAAAAGTAATATTATTTTAAATTCTTAACATTTTTAAATATATATTTTAGTATTATAAGATAATCAGCTAGATTTGAATGCAACATTAAATTAATATTTTTTTTTTATTAAATAAAGAAACTATTAGCATTTGATTTAATATTTTTGAAAAGAACACCATGTTCATAGAAAGAGTCAGATGCAGTGAGAATGCATGTTTGGACTGTGAAATATATAAGTATACATTTTGGCTGAGTTTGAATGTATTTCTGGCTGTTTCCTAAATCTAAAAAGTGCATTTATGAGGTACATAAAGCTCGGAGCAAAATTAGGTTTTCTTTCCCATCTATCTTTAAAAATTCTACCACTATAGCAATGAAGATTTGTCCCCAGAAAACAACTTACCATTATGTATACAATGAGATCGTGAAACATAAAATAATAGACATCTTGATCGTAACAAAGATAATGTTGCTAAAAGTATCTTTATTTTCCGAAAGTAAGGAACAAGAACTCCAGACAAGTAGAGACAATGTAAGACAAATTAACAAGTAATAATAAAAAAATACAGTGAGAGCCTCATTTAAGATTTTAAACAATATCAAAAAACAAAGCAAATGGATAAACATCTGCTGCAAAAAACATTTCTTTCATTGATAAAGAAAATTGCCAAAAAATCTTCCTTAATCCTTTTATAAAATGATGGTATCAAGCAACTGTTATTAAAAAGAATTCACATTCTCTTTTGTTCTGTAATTGGATGAAACCGCAGGCATAACAATGACATTGTGTTCCATTTGATATAAGCCTGAATTATTTTTTAAGGACTTATGCTATCTCATAACATATTGTTTGTGGATTTGATATAAGCCTGAATTATTTTTTAAGGACTTATGCTATCTCATAACATATTGCTTGTGGATAGGGCATAAACAATATTTGGAAAATACTGTACTTGCAAAATAATATATACCAGTGAGTACTATTGCTGCAACCATTAGAGAAGCTCTAGTTGCTAAGAAATCAGCAAAAACTAAATAGATATTAAATGATGAATTTTATAAAAAGCATATTACCGAATTCACAATTTCTAAGCATCATTGCAAAGATATGGACTGCGAATATCATGGGTTTTGCTAAACTATGATTATTTTTGATAACTTTTTTTTTTGTTTAATAAAATTAGAATATCTGTCAGAGAACTTCACTTATTTAAATATGCTCAACATAAATCTTCAAGGAGAAAGTATTAATTTTTCAAATTGAAACCAAGATAAAAGCAGTTGGAATTTTAGTATCATTGCTTATAAAATGAAACTATGATACATTTTCAAATTTTATAAATTTTCTTATTTTCACTAATGAGTTGTCTTAGGTTAATACATCACATCATATGTTATTTTAAATATTTGCAACATACTTTCATGAATATTTTTGTTCTTGATAGAAATCCATTTTCATCAATATTTATAAGTTGAAAGGTCACAGCAGCTGAAGAGAATTTCAAAAAAATATTTACAAAGAACAATTCTTTCAAATTTCTGAGTTTACAACCAACTTTTTCAGAACTATTGAAAAAAGCAGGTTTTTTTGCAATGGTACACTTATGCAAAAAATTGTCTTTTTTTTATTTATTCTAAAACTCAATATAAGAAACCATCTGAAAAACAAAATCAGAATTCAGAAACAAAGCTCCAGTTATTAGTCCTGATATAACTAGATTCATGATGAAAGGCAATACCATTCTTCTCATTAATTAAAATTAAGAAGTAATGTTAATCATTTAATGAATATTTCTCTAATGAAATTTTCTCTATACCATTCCTGCAAAATAGGGACTGGTTTCTATCAGTTTCTAACACATTGTGGAGGGGTGTGATAATAAATATTTGATCAAGGACTTAAAAAAAAAGATGAATGATTCCCAAGATGCACACTTCATGCTTAATCAGCAGTTATCAGTTGGCTCAGATCACAATCTCTTACACACCTTTGTCATTGTTCAGTATATGCAGATGGCCAATTACAATTTAATTGATAAATGTCAAGCTTACTGCCCTCATAACTTTGACACAAGAAATTAGCTCTTTCTTGCATGAGAATGGTGTAGTGAAAATTACAGAAATATTATTCATTAAGTGGATAATCTATTTAATAAATGACTAATAAAAAATTATTAATATCCTTCCATCAAGTGGTTTGTGTCAAAGTCACGAAGGCAGTAAGTTTGATACTTATCAATTAAACTAATAATTTGCCATCTACATATACTGAACAATAATAAAGATGTAAGAGATTGTGAACTGGACAACTCATGAATGGTCGTTCAACATAAAATGTGCATCTTGGAGATCATACATCTTTTTCACATATCTTTAGTCATACATTTATGATTACACTCCTTCACAAGTTGTTAAAAGAAGATAGAAACCAGTTTCTATCATGCACGAGAGTCATATAGTGAAAATTATACTACAAAAATATTTATTAAGGAGATAATCTCTACTCCTGACTTGTCAAACTGACAGCCTCATGATTTTGTGACCCACGGCTATGATGCTATGCAATAAAATGAAAACAGAACAATCTCTTGCAAACAAATTAATTTAAAAAAACTTATATTTAATTACATGAACTAAAATATATACAATAATTGTTGGTATAGCTAATTTATAATTCTTGGTTACATACATAGCTAAATATTTTTGACGACATGCTTTTATGATGAAGCATTTGAGATATGATGAACACCAAAGCTGACAACATTAATAATGTGCTTCTGAGAACAAAACAGCTATTCACACCACCAATGTAGCAATCCTATCTGCAGATGTTGGGGTTTTTTTAGAATTGTAACAAAAGGTAGTTGTGCTAGTTTCTATGATCTGATCGGTGTGTTGAAAATTTGTGTTTTTTTTTTTTATAACTCATTCAAAAAATGTAAGTAAACATAGTTGCAATTTTTTTAATTTTTGAAATTTAAATCTAAAGCTCTATTTTTATTACAGAAAATGCCACTTCCAATACTAAATAAAAAAAACAAAAGATTGATAACGAGGAAAGAAAATTTCAAGAAAGGTGGGAATTGAACTATTTTTATGTGGAAGTGAGCAATAAGATTGTGCTTAATTTGTAAAGAAACAATTAGTGTCGCTAAAGAATACAACATTAAGTGACATTATAGCACTAATCACGAAGAACAATCTTCATGCATTGAAGCAAAAATAAGAGAAGAAAAATTAAAAAAAATGAATTCATTAAGGAGCCAGGAAGGAGTGCTTACAAAATTCATGAAAAGTAATGAATCGGTAACAAGAGCTAGTTACTAAATAAGCTATTTATTAGAAAAGCATTCAAAATCATTCACCGATAGTTCTTTAATCAAGGAATGTATGATAAAAGCTGCTGAATTTGTCCAGAAAAGGTACAGGCATTTTGAGACATCAAGAAATACAGTGGCAGACAGAATTACTGAAATGGCAGATGACATCAATTCACAACTATAGGAAATATCTACCAAAATCCAGTGCTTTTCAATTGCGATTGATGAAAGCACGGATATAAGAGATGTTGCACAAGTTGCTGTTTTTTGTTTTTTTTTGTGGTTGCGATAATAACATGAGGATCACTGAAGAATTGTTGGAATTCATCCCTCTCCACAGAATAACAATTGGTGAAGATATTTTTGATGCTGTATAGAGCATTTTAGAAAAATTTAACTTGCCTCTTGTCAAGCTTGTTTCTGTAATAACTGACAGTGCTAAATTGATGATGGGTGAAACTAAAAGTTTTGTGTTATGACTGACAAGGAAATTACAAGATGAGTATCCAGATAAACTGGAAATTAAAGCTTTTTATTGCCTCATTCATTAACAAGTTCTCTGTTTAAAATTATTAAAAATGGACCAAGTACTTAAAACAATACAAAGATAGTCAACTTTATTCGATCGAGAGCACTTAACCATTGCCAATTTACTTTGTTCCTTAAAGATTTAGAATCCGAATTTGAAGATATTCCTTATTACACAGAAGTTCATTGGTTGTCCTGCCACAACGTCCTAAAGAGCTTTTATCTGCTTTTGGAGGAAATAATATTTTTTTAAGATGAAAGATGAAAACAACGAAAATATATTGGTTATAAAAGATCCATTGTGAGTACAAGACCTAGCATTTTTAACAGATATTACAGGCCATCTGAATAATCTTAATATTACATTACAAGGCAAAGATCAATTGATAACGAACATGTATGATGCAGTTGCAAGCTTTATACAAAAACTGGATTTATTTAAAAATCATTTGCAAAAGAACGTTTTGACATATTTTCCTAGTGTGAGCAGTTAGTTAAAAGCACAAAATCAAAGTTGCTCGTTTTCACAATACTCTGCAAAAATTGAAAAAATAAAAAGCGAATTCGATAAACGTTTTGATGATTTCAAGGAGTTAGTAGAAATATTTTCTCTTTTCAATGGACTTTTTGCCTCTGAAGTTGAAAAAGCTCCGACTTCGATACAACTGGAATTAATTGATTTCCAGAATGATTCGATTTAAAAAAAATATCGAGAAGTAGGAACTCCCAAAATATATTCCTATTTAGGTGAAAGGTACCCGGAAATTAAAAAATTTGCTGCACAAATTTTATGCTTTTTTGAAAGTACATACTTATGTGAGCAATTATTTTCATGCATGAAATTAAATAAAATAGCTTACAGATCGAGATTAACTGATAAACATCTATCTTCCATAATGAAAATTGTTTGTTCTCTCTTTGAATCCAGATATTGGAAAAATTGTAGTAGGAGGAAAGCGCTGGCAAAACAATAAATTGTAGTTTTACAAATGCGGAATCAAATAAAATAAATGTTTAAATAAAAGCAATACTATATCAATTGTATATTATTGAACCAAATTCACTAAACTACATAATATGCTTTAATTACCCCACCTATATTTCAGCATTCTTACTTCAAGATAAAATTTGTGTGATGTGGCCCACGAAAATTTTACCAGTCACATTATATGGCCTGCTGTTTGAATGAGTTTGACACTCTTACTCTAGTCTGACGAATGACTAATAAAACAATATTAGACTATCAGTCAGTGTCTGGTATTATTATTATATAAGTATAATCATTTTCTTATTTCTCTCTTCTTTCCAAATAGGAAAGCGAATAATTTTAAATAAATGCTTAGTGCAGTTTAGAATTTTAAATTTTGTCTTGGTGCTCTAACTTAGGAGATTCTTGCCTAAAGTTTTGATAGTACATAATATTAAAATGGCTCTGAACTATGCCTAATTTATTTTTAAAAGAAACCTCATATAAAAAATGCTACTTAAAAAGACCACATAAATAATATAAAAAGGAGCTGTATCAGGGAAAAACTTGAAAAATATTATTCTACACATTCTGAATGCTAATGATCTGATCTACCATTAGACAACAGTCACTTTCATTCATATTTTAAAAATTCTGTTTATAAGATTTTCATTTTCTTGTGACAGCATCACATTTCAAAAGATGAGTTTTTCAATCTTCCTAAGGATGTAAATCTGAGTTGCATATGTGGCCATCATATTTGTTTTAAACTTCCTTTGAATAGATATAATTAACTTGCAAATTAAAAATGAATTCGAATTTTTCATATCCTATATATACTTTTAACTTCAGGATCCTACATATTTCATAAATTTTTTATATATTTTTATCTTTGTGTTATCATCATCAACCATTATCAATCCATTGCAGGATGAAGGTCTCTTCAAGTTCAATCCATCTTTTCCTATCTTTAGCTTCTCTTCTCCACATCATCCCTGCACACTTTCTTATTTCATCCATCTATCTCACAGGTGGTCTTTTTTTGGGTCTTTTACAATCTCTTGGAATCCTGTTTGAAATTTCAATTGTCCATCTATTATCATCTCTTTTAGCAATATGTCCAGCCCAACTCCACTTCAGTCTTTTAATTTTTTCAATGAAGTCAGTAACACCTGTTTGTTCTCTTACCCATACATTGTGTTTTCGATTTCTTCTTGTTATTCCCAACATGCATCTCTCCATACTTCTTTGAGTGGTCTGAAGTAACTATTGCTCTTCTATTAAGTGTCCAAGTCTCAGATCCATAAGTAAGAACTGGCAAAACACATTTATTAAAAACCTTTCTTTTCAAACACATAGGCATATTTACTTTTAGTATCAAGTTATTTGTACCAAAAGCACTCCAGCCAAGTTTAATTCTATGATTAATTTCATCCATTATGTTTCCATCTGTATTAATAATCTGACCAAGGTATTTGTAACTGTTAGCTTCTTCTAACTCATCATAATCAATCTTTATTTTCATATTTTGAGAAAATCTATTAAACATTACTTTAGTCTTTTTAACATTTATCTTTAGTCCTACTTTCATCTGATAACTCCTGCAACATTTCCTGTAACTCTAAAGCATTATTTGCAAAAACAACTACATCATCTGCAAAATCTAAATGACTTAAATAATCTCCATTTACTTTCACTTCTTTAACTTTCAATTTTAATTCACAAAAAACTTCTTGCAGCACTGCTGTAAAAAGTTTTGGAGATATGGAGTCACCCTGTCTTACACTCTTTTCAATGTTGATTTTCCTGCTATCATTATGTAATCTAATTGTTGCTGTTGCATTTTTATAAATATTCTTTAAAATATGACTATCCTGGATCTACACCTTAATGATCCAATGCTTTAATCACTGAAGAAACGTTTATAGAATCAAATGCCTAAGCATAATGGCAACTCATATTCATTTGTCCTTTCTATAACTTCTCTCAATAACTGGATATGATCTACTGTACTAAAACCACTTTTAAATCCAGCTTGTCCTCTTGGTTGGTGGAAATCCAGTGTTTTCTGTAGATGAGTTGTAATTATCTTAGTAAAAATTTTGTATATAAAACTGATAAAAGACTGATAGATCTGTAATTTCTAATATCTTCTTTATCACCTTTTTTAAATATTAATATTAAAACTGCATTCTTCCAACCATCTAGTACATCTTTATCATTTAGACATTTGGTATATAACTTTGCTAAAAAAAAATTCTATTTCTTCATCTGCTTCTTTTAATATATCAATTATAATTCCATCATTGCCTGGAGCCTTCCCTTTCTTCATAATTTAATTGCATGTCTCACTTCCTCATTCAAAATTCTGGACAATTCAGAAGATATAATAGGTATAAGAGGCACTTATTCTTTATTACTATATAATTATTGATAGAAGTCTTCTACACATTTTATGATGTCATCTCTTTTTAGTAATAATTCCATCTTTTTTTCTTATTGCAGATATAAATTTCCTACCAATACCAAAATGTTGTTTTACACTCTTGAGTCTTTTATTCTCTTCTATAGCTTTCCTTGCTAGTTCACAATTATACTTTCTTATATTATTTTCAACTTTTTCCGCACCATTTTAGAAAATATCTTTTTCTTTTTAAAAACCTTATAGTGTTTTTCTATTGAGCTTTAATAGTTTTATTCACTTCTCTTTATAAATAATATATGATCTCTATATTTAAATAAATGTTATGGATAATCATAGAGAAAAGATAGACTTTATAATTTAAATTTTGATTTTATTACTGCTTAGCATGCTTTCAATATTCATAGTAATCTAATCTCCTTAGTGTTGTCAACTTTTATGTACAATTAGTAACTGTTTAAAAATTCAAAAATATTTGATTGTATTTAAAAAGCCCATTTCTTTAAAAGGGGAATGCTTGTATCTTTTCTGTATATTGAAAATCGATCTTTTGCTATTGCCCAAGCCTCCTTAATCTTTCATATTCTGTTCTTCCTATCAATGCACACAATTGCAACTTTTGATAAATCAAATTTATGGTAAGATTTCTGTTTATAGTCTATAAATATTGAGGAATGTTTCTTACTCTTAAGTGCCTATTGCATAGGTATTTATGCTGGGCTAACTAGTTGAGAGATTAGTCCCCGATTCCGAATAATATGCAAAATTATATATAGGTTAGTTGCATTGAATTTTGTAGACAATTTGGTGTGCTGATTCTGTGGGAAGTTTGTTTAGTGAAGGGGGGATTTGAAAACTAATGTTATATTTTTCAGTGGATATTCCTTTTCATTTTTGTGATACTTTGGGAATATATGGAAGACTAATCAATTTTTTATTAGTCTCCATTTGTTGAGACTGAGGGGGGTTTCTTAATTTGTTGTAAAATCTAGGAATGCTATTAATAATTTTATTATAAATTGTATTCTAAATTGATGTAGATATCTATGTTATTCCTATCTATCTTGAATTTGCACAATTTATAATTCCTAGGTAAAAAAAAATCTTTCAGACATTGATGTTAAAGGTTTAGGGTGAATTGTTCCTCTTATATTTATTGATTTTATTATCATTCTGAAATTCAATAAATTAATGTGTCTCTGAACATACAAATCTAAAAATTTTACTCCTTGTTCTTCATCTTCCTTTTCCATAGTCCAAGTTAAAGATGGAGCTTGTTTTAATTCATAACAAATTCTTACAATTTGAGTTTCTGTTGACAAATTAATGTATCATAAATATACCTAACATACAATGTGCTAGTGTTTGAAGCAAAAAATTTTGTAAAGTAGTATTTTCAATTTTTGTGATGAACTAAAATGATAGTTGTAATAAGGAGCCCCATTGGATAGCCATATTTCATTCTCTGTTTCATTTGTTATGGATGTGATGTCTCCATCAACTCATTTCAGGACATCCATGATGAATTATTTTTTGTGTGACTCATAATTAATATTCTGCAAAAGATCACTTATGATTTCAATTGATTTAATATGTGGTTCCAAGCTATACAGTTCTTTGATATCTAGCAATGCAATTTTGTTTTTAGCATCCACTTTTAGATTTTTAATTTTATCTATAAATTTGTACAATTTTATTGTGTACTAACCAAATCCTAAAATTTCTGTCAACCAGGTAGCAATTGTCATGACTGCTTTATAAAAATATGATCCACTAAAGTCTATTATCAGCCTTAATGGAAAATTCTCTTTGTGCAATTTGATATTGGCAATAATTTTTAGTGTAATGGTGTCTGAGGGGTACATCTTAAAATAGCCTTTGTAAATGCTTTTCCATAATATTTTTTCAAAACTGATGTTATAAATTTATCTTTCATGTATTTTAGATTATATGACATTAGTTCTGTAAATTTTAGATTATCAATTTGTAAATTCAATTTTGTTCAATAATCTCTATTCATTAACACCAGCTGATTAACTTAAGTCTTCTTTAATGCATATAATATCATTATCATTTATATACTTTCTAATATCATATGTATATATAACTAATTATTTATTTATATAGTACCATGTTTATTTGTAATAATCATAAGGGAATCACCTCAGACAAATGTGCTGTATGAATTTATAAAGCTGAGGAATACTGTCACTTTAAACACAAGATAGAGTGAATGGAATTAACAATAATTAAGACTTTCAAGTTATCATTTCTAAATGCTTAAGATTGGCTGATATATATAAATTTAGGTAAAAAGATAAGGTGAATTCATTCTTATTTTTTCAAAGACTACTTGTGTTTAGGGTGAGGATATTTCTCAGTTTTATAAATTCAGGCAGCACATATGTCAGAGTGATTCCTTTATGACTATTACAAATAAAACATGGTTCTAGATAAATAAGTAATTAATTATATATATTTAATATTACATCTAATATTGACATGCAGTAAATTGTAAAAATTTTGCAAATGTCATTTATTAATATAAAGTGAATGAAATTAAAAATGATTGATTAAGACCTTCACACTCTACAAATACTTAATATTAGCCTATATATATAAATTTAGGTAAAAAAGATAAGGAAGTTCATTCTTATCTTTACAAAAATTATCTTGTGTTTAGAATGGCAGTCATTCCTCATCTTTATAAATTTATACAGCACATATGTCAGGAGTGATTTCTATAGGACTATTTCTAATATTTATATTCTCAGTCCAAAGATTTACGTGCTCATTTGATAATAAACTCAATTCTTGCCATTTTCTCTATTCCTCTTTTTTTCTGCTGCTCATTCTAAAATTTAGTTTCAATATCAGTTATAATCTTCATTTTAGGATTCTTCTACGCCCCACCTTTGAATCTGGAATTATTACTAGAATTTTACCAATAGTCTTTGGAATAGGTTGACCCAATTACTTTTATTATCATCCAATTAAGGAGACTTGGGCAATAGCAAAAGACTGACTTTCAATAAATAGAAAAGATACAAGCATTCCTCCTTCGAAAAAATGGGCTATATAATACATTTAAATATTTTTAAATATTTAAGCTAATTGTACATAAAAGTTATATTTTACATATCGAAAATATGCTAAGCAGTAATAAAATCAAAGTTTAAATTATAAAGTCCATAATATTTATTTAAATATTACAATAATCCGAAAAAGAATAAAATTATTTATTTTAATATATGATCTGCAAAATAAATTATACTATAAAAGTTATCAGTCACATAATATATACTACATTTTTATTCAGTTGTTTAATAGATTATTTAAGTGGGATGAGAGATACTATCTTTTTTAAGTAAAATATGCTAATTATTTTTCCATTAATTTTTTTAAACTCACAATTACTTTGATTCTCAAGAAAACTATCTTTTTTTTTTCTCTCTGTTCAATGATAGAAATTCCATTCAGTTAATCTCTTATTTTTCATTTGCTATTTGGATGTTTGAAGATTATACAGAGTTCTTTGCAATCAACCATATATTTATTTTTAATGATAGATTATTTTTTAAGAAAAGTCTTAATACTCAACTTTTTTTTTTTTGTTGCATTTTCTTAAATCATTTTTTAACAGTATAGCAGCTACCATATTTTCTCAACATTTCTGAAATATATATTAGATTTGCTGTAATAATTTTAAAATGGTTCCTGAGATTAGACCAAGAGTATATACTTTTAATTGTTTTAGAATGATATTTCAAATTCACTGAATTGGTGACCTGAATTTTCATCAAACATTATCTAGCGTTTAAGTATTTAGTTATGGACTCTATCATCATTCCTCCATTTATTCTTTTCATTTCTGACACATTTTCAACTATTAACATTTTGTATATCTCTGAATATTTTTTCCAATGAAAGTCTTTTTATGTGGTAATTAGTGTATTCATCTGCTGAGAAGACTTAAAAAAATATTTTCAAGTCATAAACACTTCCAAGATTTTTTTTTTTTTTCAAATATGACCCCATTTATTCATCCAGTATTGATCTGTAAATGAATATTTAGCTAATAATGATTCCAGATTAACTTGGATTAATCAGGTGAGTATGACTGTGCTGACCATAAAAAAACTACGTAATGTGATTCTCATTAATTTTGGCAGAGTGCTTCATACTCATATAAGTACCATGTTTACAGTTTCCTTTTATTTTTTAAATAATTCATACTGCCATTGTTTCATCTATAATCTTCTATTTATTTATATATTTTAGAATTTTCTCCTATTTTTCACTTGACCTCTTTCTCCAAAGATCATTTAAAAAAAGAAGAAGAAATTTGAAACTAATATACATTGCTGTTTGACACTATTTTTCATTTCAAATGTATGATTTTTTATTATCAGTAATAATGAATGTTTCTTCTTATACTATCATTATCTTAAAAGTCATAACTGAATAATATAACTTTTTTTGGACATTGCACAAAACACTTCAATTTACTGAGTCTAATGCCTTCATCTAAATAAAGCCTTTATTATACTTTTTTAATATTTAATACAAGTATAGTATATATACTTAAACTAGATGTAATGAAGAGGGATTTGAACTCAGACTTTCAAGCTCCCATCAGTCATCACTCTATCCAATACAACTGATACACTTGACCACATACATGTGAAAAAGATAAACGATTTTCAATATATGTATTTCATGCTGAACCAGCACTCATCAGTTGGTATGGATCATCAATTCCCACACATATATAACACTGAGCTCAGATTATATATATATGTGGGAGATGATGATCCAGATCAACTCATAAGTGCTGATTCAGCATGAAATACATTAGATATAATTTTGTAGTATTTGCTAATAAAAATCATATTTATAATGCTTTTTTAGGTCTCTAAAACTATAGAGAGCTCTAGTAATCATTCATCTGTCACTATGATTAGAAGCAATCTTCTTAACAAAACCCTTGAAAGTATTTTTCCTATAGTTGATACCAATAACCTGTCTGCAAACAGTTTCACAAGTATGAAAACTAGAATATCAGTAATGTATGGATGAGGCCTTGGATTGATTAACAAAACAACAATAACATTTGTACTGGTTACTGCTTCAGTTTTATTTCTATAAATATAATAAGTATCTCTTGTAGAACTTGAATGATATCCATAGAATTATTAGCCTTGTCTTTAGTCAACTAATTATTCTTTAAAGCTATAAATTAGTGCTCAATTCTTTAGCCACTAATATATATATACATTCACAGACTCAAACTAATACTTACTCTTAGATATGAGCAAATTCTATTTTGAAATCAAAATAAATTTTATTATATTCAAATTAATAAAATATAACACAGAATGTACATGAATTAATATAACTATTACATGCTAAATAGTGATAAGCAACATAAAAAATATATATAATTATAGCTTTCCAAAGGATCTGGATAAAAATCAAGATTTTAAACTCAATTTTTTTTTTTTTTTTGCAGTTTTATAATTTCATAATTTACAACCAATAACTCTATTTTAGATTCAAAATTGTTATATTAAATCAATAAAAATTCTTTTATAAGTTTTGCAAAAAAAAATTCTAGACTTTAATTAATCATACTAATAAATAAATAATGTTTTCTTGTCCTATGTTGGCTGTAAATATTAAGTTTAATTTATTGCTCAGAGTTTAAAGTAGTCTCTCAAATATATTGGCTAACTAAAGTCTGATTTCATATTCATCCGATTTTTCAATTGATGATTAAACTGTGCTCACTAATCAGAAAGTATTCAGTAGTTAGTTCCAAACAAGGCAAAGGTAATTGTCAAGCATTGGTGGTTGAGTGGTCAGCACAGCTGCCTTACAAGCAGTTGTCCCTGGGGTAGCGGGTTTGCTTTCCTGCCGATGCTATAACACATGGGGAGGGGGTAATTCTAATTAATCATAATTCACTCGTTTCATATCTTTTTTTAATTTAGAAAACCATCAAAACTATATTTTTGATGATTCTTAGAAGCATCAAATAAGTTATTTGGTTTTGATAGAATATTTCAAAATGACAAAAATAAAATTATAATTATAGTAATATTTTTACAATATTTATTAGTAAATATTAAGCTAAAAAAATTTATACATAAGCATTACTTTATTTATATATTAATATATGTAAAACTAAAGGAACACACATATCTTAATATAATCATTAAAATATCATACTTATTAAGTATAAACCTTCCTCACTCGCCAAATATGTAAAATACACTTACGTTTAATAAAATTAAAAAATATTATATGATACCCATTTCACACAATGTTTTACAGAATCAAACTGTATTTATTCTATTCCATTGCTACCAACAATTTTTATTTTAAGCATACAAATACGCTTTAGTTTATTATATATATATTCAAAATATAGTTTGTAGTTTCTTAGCAATGTTTATTATTTTATTGAATATCTGTTATGTACTGGAATTTTATTAATGATCACTCCAATATTCAGCTTGATCAAATAAATTAAGTCTATATATGCAAATAACATGCATATGTTTATCTTAAACTTATGCCACTCTTCCATTCCTTTGACTCATAATCTAAACATATATATAAGTCATATATAAAAAACACTGCTACCATTGAAATATTTTTTAATAATGTTTGATTCAGTAAAAAATGCTAAGTAATGAATTGTTGACTTTAATTTATGTTAGAATAAATGTTTTTAATAAGTAAAAGATTTAACAATTGTAATCAATAAAAGATCTGCTTTACAATGCCACAATTTGAGAGTACAAACTCCAGTTTAAAATTATCAAATATGTAGTCAAGCATTGGTGGCCGAATGGTTAGCACGGCTGCCTTACAAGCAGTTGTCCCGGTTTCCCGGCCGACGCTTTGACACATAAAAGAAAAAAAAATTATCAAATATGTTTTATAATTTTTAAAAATAAAATAAAATTACTTTCATCACAGAAATTCTACTTATGACACTTAGGATTAAATTAATACTCCTATTTAAAAAAAAAAATTATAAAACATTTCATAATTATGTAAATAAAAAAAAATTAGAGCAATTCTACATTATATAATAAGTTACTGCTTACAAAAGTCTTCAGCAGATTAACAAAAAATTACATTATATATTGATAAATATAATATTTTACATTTCAATCAGTTTATATTGAAAATACTTTTTTTTTTTTTTTGCAAAAATAGAAAAGTAAAATTATACAATTTTGTGTTCTGATCCTGGATTATGACGTACTTCGTAGTCCAAATGTACAAATGCACGTTCGACATTAGGTAAATTTTCAATCTTCTGTTGAAGACTTTCTCCAATATCATGAGCTTCTCTTAAAATCATTTCTTCTGGAAGAACAATATCCACTTCCACAATAAAATTATTCCCAAAATGAAATGCACGAACAGTATCTATCTGTTTGATTTTATCACTGTGTTGAATGGCAAGGTAGGTAAGCAGTTGTAAAAATTTAGTATCAGCTGTATAACCAATTAAAAATCGTACTTGTTCTAAAACAATCATTAATAAATAAATATATTAAGATTACAATTTAACAATTCTCCCTCTCACTCTACACACATCTTATGTTTTATAAAAACGTTAAAAACATGCAAATGTATAATTTTATATTTAACTATAATGCAAAAATAATTAAAGAAAATTGTTAATTAAATAGTTTATAACAAGATTATGATTATGTAATAGTAGGAAATGTGGAAAAAAAGTTTACATTGATTTACAATTGGAAAAGAAAAGAAACAAATACTTATTAATTAATGTATAATATTTAATAATGCTTTCTAAAATAAATGAAATGCATTGAAATTTTTTAAAAATATTACAAAAATCTTTTGTCAAATGTTTACATTTTTTTGATGAATTTGGAAGAAAACGATAAATATATACTTAATAATTGAAAATCAGGCACTCTTCACAAACCTGGAGCTTAATTGTAAGTATAGGGGATTTGAACTCAGATTTTCAAGCACCCTTCAACTATTCACACTATCTCATACAACTGATACCCATGACCACACACATGTAGAAAAGATAAATATGCACCAATATACATATTTCATGCTAAACCAGCAACTCATCAGTTGGTCCAGATTATCATCTCCCACACACATATATAATCAGTGCTCAGTTTATATTAAAATAGCAAATCTTCATACTTTAATGGACAAGCTTCAATCTACTCCAACCTCCAACTTTTCAGCCATCCATATCATTGAAAATCTATGATGAAAACCCAAATCGCATGCTGATGCCAATATTATTGCCATGCCCATGTTGACCTCAAGCCACTCTGACCCCTCATGTATAGGATTGTATCCATTTAAATATATAGTAGAGGGAGTAGATTGAAGCCTGTTCTTTAAAGTATGAAGATTTGTTATCTTAATATAAACTGAGCACTGATTATATATATATGTGTGGAAGATAATAATCTGGACCAACTGATAAGTGCGAATTTAGCACAAAATATGTATATTGGTGATTATTTATCTTTTCTATATGTGTGTGGTTATGTGTATCAGTTGTATGAGATAGTGTGAATAGTTGAAGGGTGCTTGAAAATCTGAGTTCAAATCCCCTATACTTACAATTAAGCTCCAGGTTTGTGAAGAGTGCCTGGTTTTCAATTATTTACACATCAAGCTTGTATCCTGCCCATTCCTCTATTATATATTTAAATGGTTATGATTCTATACATGAGGAGTCAGAGTCTATTTTTTTTACATGGAAAGTTTATGTATTTTTGTAGGTAATAAAATGGGTATTTCAATAATATGGTGATTATAAAAAAGACTGATCATGGAAACATTTATAATTCTATGCACACTTCTGCTATAAATAATAGTTTTAAATTTTAGAAATAAATTATTAATAAATTTTACAAAAATATATCTATAACATTATAGAAAGATATTTATATTTTCATTATATATTGCAATGGATAAAAGCATAATAAATATACTAAAAATATATTAAGAATTTGATTAAACCCAAATTCATACATTTAATGTAACCACTACTATGATGATGATGACAAATAATCTAGCACTAAAGGTTAGGTTAAATGTAATTATTCCAAAAGTATATATATATTTTCTAGATTCAATTTAAAAATTAATTTTCAAGTGCCAAGCTTTTTAAATAGAAAACTTAGTTCTGGAAATCTTAAAATGGGCGATCATCATTACTACCATTATCCCTGCATGTCTCTCAGTGGATTGCATGATTCTCAAGATTAATATATTAATGACATATGCTTGGAATGAGTTTGAAAAGCAAAACCAAACTAAATTGGTTACTAAAAAAATAAACTAACAATTTATTCACGATGAATAGATATAATACGAAATTATTGCTTTTTACTTTTGAACTGCTTACATAAATATAGCAAATACAATACAAAATATTGAAAAGAAGACTAAATAATTATAAATATTAAAATTTAAGACCCTATGGATAAATATAAAGATAAGATCTTACCAAAAGTCTTAAATTTTTAAAGTTATAAACCATGCTTTTCTACAGATATACATTTTCTGTTTATGATCACATCTTCATTAATAATATCCATCAATCACATCCTTTTTATTATTGGCCTCTTAGGGCAATCACAGTAGATGAATTACACTAGAAATATATGATAGGTGTTACGGCAGACTCTACTTCTTTTTTACAGCATGCTTTTCTTTTTTAAAGGAGGCAATGGTCATACTGTAGCAAATTTTAATATTTGTCTGGATGCAATTGCTTAATTCTAGATCTTTTGACTAGTGTGGTTAAAGTTTTTTAGCCATTCATGAAAAATAGTTTTCTGCTAGTTAATATCATACTTGCTGTGGTGAATGAGGAACTGCAAAAATATTTTAAAATAGTCTGTAAGGTATGGCTATTCAAAATATTCTGCAGGAAACTGTTTTAACTAGTAGTTTCTTCTATCTTTATAGAATCAATCTATGATGCTTTCTTTTTGAGCCAAGACTTATACTAAATTACTATCATTTTCCTTTTCAGACCTATTAATAGCTCACAATAAATGTTTTTAAATACCTAACATGTAATCAAATCTGTTCATTTTTATATCAGGTTATTTATCACAAACATCTGTATTTAGATTTAATGACTTGATTTAATATATATTTTTCTTACAGCAAGTTTTTTGACAAACATTTTCTGTATTCCTTAAATTATTTTATAAATGATAAAAAATAGTTTTTTTTTATTTATTTAACAGTAATGACAGAAAAAAGAAAATAAATCATAACCAACTTTTAAAAATTGTTCTCAAACTTTTTTAATTTTAGTACCTTATAATTTTTAATAATATATTTAGATTTGTCATTCAGTTTACTATAAGAAATGGCAAATGGTAATAAAATATTATACATTTTCTTAAATTACAGAAATCATATTCATTTGCACACACTAAAACTATTTTTTTCTTTTCAATAATCAATTTTGTCAATTGTAATTTTACAAACATTTTATTTACAAAATATTTGATGGTATTATAAAATCTATAGACTAATTTTTTTTAAATTTCTTAAATCAGTATACTTAAGTTATGCATATATTATATCTAGTATTTGCACATACACACAAGGCAATTTGTACATTTATTAATCAACATTTTTTTGATCATGCAGCTTTGTAATGTAACTATTTCAAGCTGCATTTGAATTTGTTCTGTTACAATATATATGTACAGTATATATTAATGCAGTATAATTTCTATTAAATATTTTACAAACAGATATTGACTGGTACAGACAAGCTAACTTTAGTGGAAAAATAAATGCAGCTGTTAAGTTAAAGATCATGAATGAAACTTTGAGAGTAGGGAGAAAGTATCAACTCTTAAAAAAAACTATACTGATGAAAACTGACAAAGAAACCACTAAATGTTTTTGAACATTCAAAGAAAATAAAACTATAATATAGAAAATATGACAAATCTCTAAATAAAAAATGAAGTTTCTAAAATAATTTCAAGAAATAATGGCACAAATATTGACCAAAATAAAATAAATAGCTAAATATTTTTCAATTATCTTCATGAGAAAAAAACAAAATATATCAAATGGTTGAAATTGGCAACTGAAAACATTAGTAAAATTGTGAAATAAATAAAGTAGATCTAATATTAAAGTTAAACAATATTTTTTAAAAATAATTTTTTTAAGAATTAAACTTTAATGAAAATAATATGAATAATCTGGCTCAAAAATATATAAATTGTCTTTCATAAAAAATGTTGATGAACACATTAGATAAGAATTATAATATTGAAAATTCTTTGGCAATTACCCTATTTACCAGCTCATAGAAAGCAGTAGCATATAAAACACCTCCCACCTTTTATATACATTTTAAAGAAAAATAATAATTTTCTACATTTTTTCATGATTTATTGTAGTAATTTTATAGTCATTTATGTCTATAAAAAATGTAATTAGGGAAGACTATAGTTAGGTACCTTTTAATCATCATCCTCAAAACCAAAAAATTTATCTCCATAACTAAATGAAGAATCATGTGAAGTCTCTTAATTCAGAAACTGAATCTTTGTATAATAAATTATATTCTATGCCATCAAGTGAGTTACTAATCCCACATTTCTTAAATCCTTCACAACTCTTTCACCTCAGAATGTTTTGACCCATTCTGAAAATGGTAGGTTTCTTTCTTCTTCCTGATAGTGTCATTTCAAAATCTGTAGACTGCATCCAAGTGTTACATTTCTTATTCATGAATCCTTTAAATGGTTTATTAATGCAGACAACTAAAGGTTGAAGCTGTGACTCCAAAACTGATTTCATAGTAGCAAGGCAGGTTTCTTTAACAATCCATTACAAAAAATTTTCTGAATAAATCTACCAAGTTCAAAGTTTAAACATTGCAATGCATTATTGAAGTGTGATCATGCATGAGAACATTGGATGAATCATAATCTTGAGATGTCAATGGATCTTAACTATATTTTAATGAATGCTCTCTTTTTCAGTAATGAATCATAAAATATATCATGCAACTTATTATCTTTACAGAATGGAAAAAAAATTATGGAAACAATTTATTTGAAACCATTGTTTTACAAAAGGACAAAACGCAAACAGAATACTTATATACGTATAATATATAAACCAGAAGTTTTAGACTGACTGAAATTTCAACTCATAATTTTGATTATCAGTACATAAGACACACCCCATATTTTAGATGTATTTTGAGGGGGAGGGAGCTGAATCCTGTATGCTATCAAATATGATAATGACCTTTGTATTTTTATTACAATACAATCACAGGAAACAAATATATTATGAATTATGAAACAATTTGGTTTGTTGATGTTAGCAAAATGAATTCTTATTAGCTAAGAAGCAACAACTTACCATTGCATTTATAATCCAGATTAAGAAAAAAAAAATTAATTTGATCCACTTGAGTTATTATAATCCGTCTATTACTTTAGTTTTGGAACATTATATACTGTCAAAATTATCAGATTATATGATTAGATTATTGCATTTTGATGCAAATCTTCTAATGTACGTTCTTCATCTCCAGCAGTATTGATAATATACTGAGATGCTTTGCCCAGTCTCAAATATATATGTACACATATCAGTTGGTCAGTAAAATTTTAATTTTCAAGTAATTTGTACATTTTTTATTAATTTGGGTTATAATGAGTGTGATATAATATATATCGCACATACACACGAATATGAAAAACATTTTCTTTATTAGCTGATATTTTTTTTATAAGAAAAACAAACTTTGTAGTAATTTTTTTTTATATTTCATATAAAATTATTTTAAATATTTTAAAACAATGCTTAATCTGAAAAATGTTGTTTTGATCTTTAGTGATAAAGAATCTAAAATTAAGCATGGTCTAAAAATTTTGTAATTACAAGCAGTTAGCTTGGAATGTAAAATCTCGAAAGCGCTAAGCAGACCTATTATATATTATAATATAATTATAGCTTTACTAGGACATGCGAAAAAAAGTCGCATATTTATAATTAATTAAAAAGTAAAAATATGCTGGCTTATCTGAAAATATTATTTAAAAATATGTTAATCGAGAAGATTCTAAGAATGAACAATGAGCCTTATAAAAGCTTGCCAAAAACTATTCATACTACTCTAGATTACTCTCTTGACTCTTGATTTCATTATTCTATCTACTATACAAGCTGCATTCATCACCAGTTAACTCTTTACAATTAAGAATTCATTAATATCCTGCATTTATTTCATGATATGCAGCTTGCTGTTATAAAAATGAGCATATCAACCTATCCAGTTGTGATCTCCACTAGAATGTGTGGCTAGGTGTTTCCAAAAGATGAACTTCTTGCTTTAAGCATTAACTTCATTTTCCAGCATGATTTAAATTCATAGGAAAGCTGACCTGAAATAAACTGACTAACAACCTCACTACCGAAGCCTCTCTCAACCAATCCACAACCAGAAACAAAATCACAAAAATGGACACAAAAGTATATGCTCCTCCAGATAATCTACAGAAAGCAAAAGTTTGCAATACTAATGGAATTATGGTAATGTGAACTCTTAATATATATTTCAGTAAGCCAGGCATGATTGAATTTATATTTATAAACATATTTATCCTTTAATATAAGTAATGTTAGATTAAGTGTACCTATTACTTAATTTTATCAATACATGATTTTATAGCAGTATTATTAATTTCATTTTATGGATGTGTTATTTTTATTATATTTTATATGTATGGACTAAATATCCTCAATCCTTTTAAAGTTGTGATGGTTCAGGATAAAATCTTAGTTTTAAAATTAATTTATTATTATTAAAAAGTTATCAGTTTCGCTCCCTTCCTCTTCCTAAGTATTATAAGTCTAAATGTTTTTTAAAAAATGAAATAAGTCTTCAAGTATTAAAATCAAATATTGATTCTTAATATTTTTAAATTAATCTTCTTTTAAATAGTATCATTCATATATACATGTGTGTGTAATAAATTCTAGATTTTCTAAAAGTGTCAGATGCCTTATGTGTAATATTTTATTATTATATATAAATAAAAAGTATTTTGTTTGATAAATACCACTTGTTATTTAGCTATCTTCAGGGCCTTTTTACTTAGCCTTTGGTCAGCTACATCTCTGTCAGGCTTATTTGTATATTATTTCTTTTAACCTGGGTCATCTACCATTTGAATCACAATCTTTATTTTTGCATGGGCAAGCTTTAAAATGACTTTTTATGCCTTTATATGTAATTACTATTATATATTAGTAAATCCTTTATAGCCTTTGGTCAGTGACATTTCTTCCAAACTCATACTTAGATATTCTTCTTTTAACTTGGATCATCTACTGCTTGAATTGCTGTTTTTATTATTTTTGCATGGAAAAGATTTGGAATAGATTTCCATGCCTTTATATATAATTATCATTATATATATAGATGAATCCTTTGCAGACTCTGGACAGCAACACTTCTGCCAAGCTCATATTTAGATATTCTCCTTTCAATTCAGGTTATCTACCACTAGAATTGCAGTCCTGATTATTCTTGCATGGGTAATTTTAGAAACAACTTCCCATGCCTTTTATATTTATCACTTATGGCCTTTATTATTGTCATTATACTTTTCATGTGGTATGGGTCTGACTACACACATGAGCCTTACTAGAGCACATATATGTATAAAGTAAATAGTTAATGAAATCAATAAAGATTTGTAATGATTGTTTTAACAAAGTTTATACACACATCTATTGTAAATGAACCATTTCTTAAAGAGTATTTCAGTATTATACAATTAAGTCAAAAGAGGAGAGGATAATAAACTAACTATCAAGGCTTTTCGTTTAAGTTGTCATACTCAATTGAAAACTATTCATAGATGAAGTTTATTTACACTTATTATTTATTTGTTTTTTTATTATTTAATATACATTGTAATTAATAGTTCAATTTGCTAATGTTTGTTTACTGTTGTCTGTCTATCAATTATTTATTATAATGATCTCTTTCTCTCTGTGATCTAGTGACAGTAATTTATTCTTATGTTAAGAAATAGCTTAATCATCATTAGTTAGTGTCTGGTCACCCAAAATAAATTTTCTAGGTTCAAAGAAGTTGAATGGCATCCTCTTGTGACAGATGTTCAGTGTTGGCTGTCCAGTACCATTCATTATCTAATCTAAGTTGCACTTGTTTGTTATATTATGGAACACTGAATTTTATTAGAAAGAGTGTTTATTGTTCTGGAATACAAATCTAAAAATGAATGATTACACTCATATAAAGATTTTGATTTTATATAACATATATCAACCTATTGGTGTATGATTATAATTTACAAACATTATGTTTTTCTAAATAAAAGAACATGAATATATAGCAGATTTATAAAGACAGTTTATGCTTGATTTGCTCCTCTTAATGCAATCCAATGTTAGATGCATCTATATTAAAATAAAAACCACATATTGTCTCATTAAAATTTCCATTGATTATTATTTGAAAGTTGATCATTCCATGTGTTTCACTGTTGCAATATAAGCCATATCACATCTAAATATATTGCTGACATAATAAGTAAGGCAATGGGATTAAAACTTCTGTAAATTATATTCAAAAATAACACATGGAGCTTCTTAAACATCAGCTAAATAAACAAAACTCACATTGGTCCTGAGCTTACAGATCTTCCATTTCCAAATGTAGAAAATATGAAAATCTGTAGCCCAGATACATGGGTACTGAGTAAGTACTATGTTTTACCAGTTATTATAATATTTTCTACAAACATATCTAGTAGATCAACTGAATATCAATTTGAGTTACTGCAGTAAAAATGTTTTCAGTAAAAAAAATAATATGCAGTTTGATATCTAGACTGAAATCTAAAGTTGAATTACATATGAACTGCAAAAGGATCTTTAAAAATACACAGCCAAAACTATTTACTAGGCAAGAAAAATCTGGATGAAATATAACACATTACATATAAGCATGAATACATTAGTTGTACCAACAATTAATAAAAAAAAAGTTAGTAAACTAATAAACTTTTTGAAAGCCACCCAGTTTCAATATTAATAAAAAATTAATGTATTTATTTACATATTTTTATATTATAATGAAAATAATAAATTTAACAGTAATAAACTATTATAAACAGTCTTTCAATCTGCAGAAGGACTTTTAGTTAATTTCTTAAACCTGCCTTAGCTACCACTAAATTAAAAAAACAAAAGAAAGTGGAAGCAAAAGTCATCAATTCAAATCCTGTATTTTAATGTTAGCAGTTGGTCTATTTATTAAATGCATTTTATTCCTATTTATAAAAATTTCTTCCTTAATTTTTCTTTTATTATGGTTTCTCTCTTCATGAAGAATTTTCACACTTTCAAAATCAATTTATATTTACATGTTTTTTCATGATCAAAGAAAACTGAAGCAGTCATTAAATCACCATTATTCTTACTTTTTACATGCTTATGTAACAATTCATGCTCCTTTAATCTCTTCTCAATACTGCACCTCGATTCACTATATATGATAACATACAGTCACAAAAAAATTGATATATGATATTACTTTTCTGGTTGACAGATATGACATCCTTAGAATTATTCACTAATTTACTACATATTTACATATTTTTATATTTATAATTTTTTAAATATATATTTTTTTATAAACCAAATTCCAGATTTTCACAAGGTAATATAATATTAACTAATATTAATGAAGAAATAAATAACATTTAAATTCTTATTTGTGAAACTAATTTGACTAATATAGCTATTCAATTTTTTCAGTTAATGTATTGCATTTTTGCAATTTATTCAATAACAATAATCGATAATGTTTTCCTAATTAGTCACAAAATTTGTCATGTACTTTTGTTTAAGCAGAAACAAAAACCTTGATTACAGATTTTAACCTTTTCATTATTTAATACACAGTTTGATAACATATGAGGAAAAAAAACAACTCACATTTTATTTATATTAGATACTGAAGATGAGGCAGGATTTTGTATCAGTGGATTGGTTACATAAAAGATTGGAAACACTATTACTAGTCTTGGTATAATTTTTATTTTATTTTCACTATGAAAAGAATAACAAGACTTTTTTATTTGTTATATAGCTTTCATTTTACTTATAGTGTGAGTGTTTTTAAAGCTTACTGGCTCAGGAATCAAAAGTTGCTTGTCATTCTGAAACATAGTGGATAATGATTTTAAGAATGTATTTTTTTATTTTTTTTTTAGGAAGACGACTTTTATCTTCTGAGCTAATTAACTTTTTGTAGATTCTTCCAATTATGTTTTTTTTTTTTAATTGAATATTTTTTTTTTCTTAGCCACAATTAACTTTTATACTGAAAAGATGTAAAACATCTTGCAAATATTTTTGAAATCTTTTGAAGAGTATCTGCTATTTATTATTTTGATTTCTACAATTAAGTCAAGAGATTTAAAAAGACAAAATCTCTTCTGGAGTGAATAACTGGACACTATCTCTTAAAGTAATGCTTCTTAGATTTTAATACATTATAAGTTCCCAGATTTATATAAAGTCTGACTGCAATTTGACCTGAAATAGGTTTACTAAACCTTTATTTTAGCTTGCTACAATAACCAAATAAAATATTATAAAAAATCATTACTAGTTATTGAAGCTTACTAAAGAGTGTAAATAAACAGTGCTTTATTTGCAAACTAAGAAATGTTTTCCTCCTTTTTTAAATAATAGTATTCATAATTTAATCAGCATAGACACAGCTGAAAGAACAATCAATAGACAATCACAATTCATGATTGAATATAAAGAGCAATCTAATTTGAGATTAAAATCAAACTACTTTTACAGAAATTATTATTACATTCAAATATCAGCCTTTCAAGCTAATTATGCATACGCTTTTGCGAGTGTTAATAATAATAAATGAATACTTTCTCTCCAATACAAGATATAGTATTTATGCAGGAATAAAATGAATCCACTTATTCCTATGACTCAAATGTTTATATATGAGCAAATCTGAAGTACTGGCAAGAAAAGTGTGAGGATGGATAACTCACTTTAAATTACTATATACGAAGTCTGAATGAATGACGGTGAAATTGTCTAGAATTTACTAAACATCACTCTAACTGAAACCTAATCATATGTAAATAAGCATTTATTTTATATAGCATATGTTTACAATTGTATTACATACAAATATCAGCCTTTCAAGCTAATTGTGCATACGCTTTTGTGAGTGTTAAAATAATAAATGAATACTTTCTCTCCAATACAAGATATAGTATTTATGCAGGAATAAAATAAATCCACTTATTCTTATGACTCAAATGTTTATATATGAGCAAATCTCAAGTACTGGCAAGGAAAACGTGAGGATGGATAACTCACTTTAAATTACTATATACGATGTCTGAATGAATGATGTCGGTGAAATTGTCTAGAATTTACTAAACGTCAGTACCTCAGATTTGCTCATATATAAACATTTGAGTCGAAGGAATAAGTGGATTCATTTTATTCCTGCATAAATAACTATATTTTGTATTGGAGAGAAAGTATTCATTTATTATTATTAACACTCGCAAAAGCGTATGCACAATTAGCTCGAAAGGCTGATATTTGAATATAATACAATTGTAAACATATGCTATATAAAATAAATGCTTATTTAAAAATTATTATAAAAAAGCTCATATTAAATATTTATACAGAAGTATTGAATAAATTTTTGACTTGCAGTTGAATTATTAATAATATATATAACGTACACACATTCACACAGACATATACTATTGTAAATACTTACCTTTTCCTGTTTGCCACCAATTAAAAATTATATATATACCAATTAATATTGCACCTGTAGGATCAGCATATAACCAAACTTTATAACCTAATGTAAAACATAAATGTTTCCTTTTTAAATTTTTATTGAAGCAAAATTAAAAATATGAGAAGAATCAGTAATAAGGTTACAAATAAAAACAGAACAGTTATAACAAAAATTACATATTTTGCATTATATATTTGTATTGATAAGTAGGAGAACAATCTAACTTGATCACAGTCTAAGTAAAGATATGCATGAATTTTTTTAATATCTAAATAATGGCAAGCATAAAGCAGTTAATTGAAGAAGATTTATTTTCAAAAGAACTTCTTGTTTGCAAAGAATATCATAAAACATATTTCCATCTCAATAAGTAGTTGATTCTACAGACAAAAAAAAAAAATCTGTTTTAGGGTGCATAAAATCACATGATACATATCTATGGCCAAAGAAAAACTACTTGACAAGAAATAAAATGTAAAGATTTGAAAAATAACTTATTTAGCAAAAAATATAATGCTTTAAAGATAATTTTTGGTAGTTTTTTAAATTAATATATTTAAATGTATTATTGTTATATTAATAAAAGTAAACATTTACATTAATAAAAATTGGTATTTTTAGGAATGTATAAAATTCCAAAAAGCAATAATTTCAATACAAAAACTATATTTGTCAAGCATTGGTGGCCTAGCGGTTAGCATAGCTGCCTTTCAAGCAGCTGGCCCGGGTTCGCTTCAAAAACTATGAATTTTGAAAAAAAATTATTTAGACAAGAAGTACGAATTTTTTTTTTTTTTTTAGACAATGCTTTAAATAATAGATGTATTATGTAGTATACTATTGTTTATTGCTAAAAAATATACATTTTACACAGTATAAATTTGTGTTTTATGCATGCTTATGAAATATTAAAAAAACAATTACTACATGACAACTGTATTAACTAAAACGGTAAAATGATTTATGTTTTATTAAGTAAAAACTAATCTATGATAAAATTTGGTTAAATGAAAGCAATTTATATTACTTAAAATATTTATTTTTATTAACATAAAATATTAACTATAAAATTTAGTATTTTCTGGCTAAATAAATTATTTGTAAAGCTTGTATTTATCAATTAACTTCTTTGCCTTTGGAATATACCATGTAATTCATTTAATAAGTAGTTATGTAATGACAAAAGATTATTATGCTATTGATGTCAAGAAATGAATAAAACAACTGGATAAGTATTTCAATGTCACTGTGGAAAGAGAATAAGAAAAAGAAATGTTTCTTTGAGTTTATTATATTTTATTTGCATTACTCTTTGTAATACAAATAAATCATTTTGTACCCATTGTATTGGTCTTCACACATTAAAATATAATAGAAAGCTAAGCAAACAACGATTCAATATTTTAATTTGATTACAAGCTAAATAGATTTGTTAAATCTTACTTTTTTTTTTTACAATTAATACCTATTTTAGTTTTTAAAAAAATTATATAAGCATGTATAAGTTGCATATAAAATAAAAAAAAGTTCTACATTCTAATGTCATCTATCATAAGCTCAAGTAATTAATGTTTAACGCATTTAAATTTTCATTCTTAAATCAGTTTCTGGAGTTGGCTTTTAATAATGAGGCTTTAAATTTAGGCTTCTTTACTGAATCAAAAGCTCCATATGTAAATAAAAAGTAATATTACCTAATGAAAAAAAAAAGGGCTTTTATAGCTAGATATATATGTTCACATTTCATACAAAATAAATTATATTTAGTAAACTAATATCTAATTATCACTTTAGATTTACTTATTCATAGAATAAAAATTTATGCATTTATTACATTCTTTAATGCATAAAAGATTTATATAGATAAGTTGAAATGAATGTTCTCATGAGCAAAAAAGATGTTTTATAAAACATATTTTCTGAGCAACCGTGTTTAATAAAATAATATTAAAGCAAATATACTGACATTTCATCAGGATAACACTTATCCTCAACTGGGTGGAAAAAAAACATAGTTGCTCCTGAAAACATGTTTTATAATATATATTGTATACTTTATATATTATACTTAATTCATTTTAAAAAAAATTGTGCTGAAAAATATATTAATATAATAATGTATTTAACTATGATAAATTAAAGATTATCAAGTAATAGTCACAAAAAATAATGGGAAATGAAACATATATCACTCTTTAAAAATATATATAATTGAAATATGAAACAAAATTTTTGTGTGAAATAAAATTTGTACATTTTTTTTTCAGTTTCTTAGTATGCATATCTTTATAAATAGCATTTTCAATATTGTGTTGTACTTGAGAACTTTTTTTCTTATGTAGTTCATATTAAGTAATATTCACTATATTCATTCATTTTCTTGACTTTTTTTATTTATATTTTCTATATTTTTTGCAAACAGTTATTTATTTAATAGAATATATATATGCATACTCACAAACATATATATACTGTAGCGATAATATTGGCCATGCCAACATTATATTATCGTATTTCCAAAAATATAATGTAAGATATTTATTTTAGTAATTATCCCTTTTCTTACAAATAAATACATTAAAATTATTATGGAAATATTCCCAAAAGATTTATGAAGATATTTAAAACATTGGTATATAAATTAAGCAAAAGAAATATTATAATGACATAGATTTTTTTTCATTCTTGATTTTCTCTCTCTCTCTCTCCTGCTCCTCTTCAAAGTAAGAAGAAGGAAAGTAAAAATGAAATTTGCTATTAAATAATTCTTTTTGATATGCAAAGGTTGAAATTATTTTATAATTTATTAAAAAGAATGGAAAGATTCATTGTACTACAGTTTACACGGAAATGAAGTGCTAAGATAAAGTAAGTTAATCATTAATTCCAATTCTAGTACAATTGTTTAATCTACATTCCTTTTCAACTATTGTTAAACTACTATTAACAAATGGAACTCTGAAAATGAACTGCTAAAAAAGAATGCCTTCGATAAATACTTTTAATGCATTACTCCAAAATATTGAAGAGAAAAAAGTTTTATTTTTTCAAGCTCATGGTAAGACAGGTTTAGAGTCATAAACTTTAATGTTTTTTTATTATGTAATTTATGAATAAAGGAAGAAAAGATATTCACAACTCTTTTAAAGCAATATTAAAGACGGAAAGTTATTTTCAAACTTATTTAAAATATTATTTTCTTATTCATTAACGAAGACTAGAGATATGATATTGAAACTTAAACTATTTAAAGTTTAAACTGTATAATATTTTAATAAAGAAGTGTTCAGAATTATTTTTAAAAAGCTCTATGGAAATAATTGAAGCTAAATTTTTTTATATAGGAAGTGTTACTATGTAAAAGTTCAAACAAAAGAAGATATTCAAACTTTTATTATGGTCTTTCTAGCAAAGAATGCTCAAGAAAGAAAATTCTTGAAGATTTCATTACTTGTTAATTGAATTATTTTATTTTTCTCATTAATAAATTATTCTTTATTCATAAAACTTATTAATGATTATTTCACACATGCATTGCAGTATTAATAAAATAAAATATTTTATTTCTGGAAAACATACACTTTAACACTATTAAGTTAGTGTATCACTAAACTATCTTAGCATTATGTATAACACTTGAGAATAAAATAAAGCTATAAATACTACACTCAGGACCTGTAAGAATAACCCTCCACCCCATAGCTCCAAGGACATGTTCTCCTTGGTGTGTACAGTATCTGAATAAATAAATACTATAGGAAGAAAGAATGCTGGATAAGTATTTTCTATATTATCCATATTATTGATTTATCCCAGTACTTCAGTATTTATTACCATTACAATATATATATATTATAACGGTCAGGAAAGAAGTGAAATTTCCAGTCTTACCGTATCTGCCATACAGGGTGCCACTATGTTTTTTGAATCTAGAAAATTTATAAAGTAGACAGATACATGCTGTTAGGATCATGACCGCCAGCCCTAGTCACTAGATCATGAAGTAGCCGAGGTTTAAAACATTTATTAAATATATTTCTTTTAATAAAGAATAATAAAAACAATCACTGTCAGTATTAAAAACACAAAAGCTTTTATTTACGTATATATGTGATAACACACAAACTTAAAAAAAAAGAGAATTATTATATAAAAAAAAATAATTATGTTTTATTTTGTTTCGTTATTATTATTTTTATTGGTTTATAGCTTTAATTTTTAAACTTAGAATGTTGAGCATAGGTAGACCACCCAGACGATACCTTTAAAAGATCTTCAAGGCACTTGACTCCAGGCTAAAGGTCCACAACCACGCCAATACTCGCTTCCAGATATATATCCGTAACCAATGCAATGTGAACATGTTAGCATCAAATTACGCCGACAGGAATGTGCATCTGACAGCATGATATTATTTGAAGAAACATGATCTTCATCCAGTACAGGAATGTACTTCTGTCTGGTGAAGGAATCATGCATGTAATATAAAGAGAAAAACGCTACGTATGGATGGGAGAGCAGTCTATCTTGCTGGCTTATCACCACAATCCATAGAGCTGGAATGGGTCAATGGTGCAGGAAATATGTCTGCGACTATTGCAACAGTATGACTACCTCTTTGGGGTCATGCATTCAGTTGGACTCGTCACCCTTATGAGCTAACACATTTCACATTACATTGATATAAACATCCATATATCTCTCCACCAGCATTGACACAACTACGAAACAAATAATCTGAAGTCAAGACCCCTAATTCAAACGAGGCTAAATGACTACCCACACTCAACTTAAATTTAGTTAATCTATTAATTTAATTCTTAAAAAAAATCTTTAGTTTAATGTTTTAAATCATTTTAAAATGACACCTTATATTTAACTTAAATTTTTTTTTCCAGTGTCATAGCATCAGCTAAGACGCGAACCCACAATCTGGGCAACTGCTTGTAAGGTAGTCATGCTGACCTCTCGACCACCAATGCAAGACATTTAACTTATCTTTTTACCACAAATACTAATTTTAACCTATTTTTAAAATTTAATAATGCACAAATGATGATATATGTTTCTATTTTTTAAATTTAAGTTTGCAATCACAAACCCCTACCCTATTACAAACAGATCTTACACTTAGCATAAATGAAAACATATAACACATATTTTAAAAGGATTACGTTTGAATTTTAGATAAGACTTAAAATTTTTAAAGTTTATAAAAATAGAGTTCAGATTTGATTATGAGAGAAAATTTATAATTCATCTTTAAAAAGAAAATAAAGTTCTGAGATTTTAAATTAAGAGTTTATAATGTTTTTTTTCAATAATGTATACTTTCCTTTCTTTCTCCAGGCTCGTTCCTTCACGATGAAGATCTGAATTTACTCAAGATCCATTTCTTATGGGCGATGATGATTTATGAAGACACATTTATGATGTTTTCTGAAGCGTGATGAGAATTTCTGCATACGGCACCAGTAGTTCGATCCTGGGATCCATGAATGATGAAAGCTGCCTTTGGCTGGCTGAACCAAAGAAAGCACGACAAAGTGGATTAAATTCTTAGTGATGGCAACAATATATATATTTTTTAATTATTTTACTTTCACCAAAAACAACGGATTTCAAACTTTAATTTTCTAATTCTCTAGTTAATTATTTCTTTTGGATTTTCTTTTTATAGTCCTGAGGCATCTTATCTCTGGAATGCATGGATCCATCAAACATATTCCACATCTGTATTTCATTGGTTCATTGAGTTTGTGGCCAAGTAGATTTTGGGTTTATGGCTAAGTAAATTTTTCCACTGAGGTCTGTGTCTATCTTGGGTGGGAAAAGCAAGCCTTTTGTTTTTATTTCTTGACTCATTTCTTTCGTAATCATCTTTTCAATGGTCATTTTGCCCTAAGGATCTGTTTGTAATTTTTATTTTTAAAATTAAAACTCTCTTCGTTATTTTTAAAATCAAAAAATTTTTTATTATATTTTATTTAAAGATTAGAATTTTTGTTTCGATTCTATAATTTTTTTTAAAGCTTATCTTATTTTAATATTTAAATCAAACATATTAATAAATTAATGATTCGTTATTTGTGCATTTTGAACATTTGTGCATTTAATTCAGTATTAGATATTTACAAAAAAGTTGTATTAAAACTTAAATGTAATGCATATATATATCCCATTACAATATATATATATATATATTGTAAAAGATCAACAAATCTACTTTTATTTTAAAAGTCATTTGTTGGTTTAAAAAAAAAATCTCTTTGATTAGATGTTTATACATGGAGTATTATTATTGTTTATTGTTATTAGTTATAGTTATTGTTGTTTGGATTTATTATTTTACTTACTTGATGATGGTACATCACTTTAAATATTTAATTGTTATTATTATTATTCTTAATGGTGAGATTTTTAATAGTAATAGTGACATGTTCTAAATATTATAAATAAATAAAAAAGCATATAAATGGTTAGATATAAAAAAAAAATTATTTTATTTTAAGTGATGGTTAAAAAAATGCAATGTTGTTATTTATTATTTATCTATCTATTTATTTATTATTTTTTAAAAGAACTGTCAAATAAATTTTTGATATATTTTTTATGTGATTAATATTTTTTATTTCGAATATTATTATTTTACAAAACATATGTAACAATGGTTTTCAAGACTGCATGTAATGTGGACCGTGAAACAACAACAACAACAGAAAAAGCCATTATTAAAATTATTATAAAAAAGAAACTGAAGGAGAAAATTAGTTGTACTTTTCTTTGTTTCTTTGGAATCGCCATTCTTCAGAATAATTGGATAATCTATTGTATATAAACACGTCAATAATGGAGGGGAGAATAATATATTATCACAGTTCAAGAGCTGCGATCTTCTTTTCTTTATCCTAGCAATTAAAAGAAATTAAGCAATGACTCAACATATAAATTCCATGTCTTAAGCTGAAATGTAAGATAGCTATCTAAAAAAAAATCTACAATGGTAAATTCAATAACAATTTGGAAGCAACTAAAATTAATCCAATATATTAGATTCAACATTTCAATTTTTTTTTTTCAAGGAGAGAAATCTTAAAATATATATATATGCATTTGGAAACTGATAATTTTCATTAATGTGATATTTTCCTCAAAATTTAACCTTGGCTAGAATGCATTCTAATATTAAAAAAATATAAGAGAATAAAACAACGGAACAAGTTGACCTTTGAAAAGAAAGATGAACAAGTTGAACTTGGAAAAGGTAATAAATAACTTTATTAATGTAAATGATATGTTTATATATATATTTTTGAGATCGATATTCATTTTTTTTATTAAAAAAATAAAACATTTTTATAATTCTGTTCTGTTTAAGTAACTTGTTTAAAAAAAGCAAACGTTTTATAAATGTCAAAATTAACACTGAGGTATTTAAAATTTGAAAATAAAGTGTATAAGTTTAGATTGCATATGGGTTATTGTATGTATATTTTTTTTAATAAGTGAATTTTGTCTTTACAAATTTTATTACCCAAATTTTTTTATTATTTATACATCTAAATTCTTTTATTATTTTTTTATTTATTTGATAATTGGATATGTTCTTAGGGATGGATCATAGATTGAGTTAATTTATTAAAGGTTACTTATCAATTAGAAATTGTCATTATATATATATATTTGTGTGTGTATGTATATAAGTAACAAATAACAAAATGAGGTGAAATAAGTTCCATATTCATATTAAGTTATAAGTTAGCACTAAATGGCTGAGTAGTCAAAGATATGTTATATTTATAGGCCTCAGTGAGCCTTGTTGTAAATAATAAAAAAGAGTATTCAATGCTTGTAGAAATAAGTATAGTCCAAAAGTGGATATAATATATAAACCTTTTATAATGTAGTGGAGTAAATTTTGATTTCTTTTAATTTAATGATATTTAATCGATTAACCTAGCTTTGAGAGCATATCTATTATCTATTTTATTAATTTATAATATTTTACCAGCCAATTATTTACTTATTTATTTATCTATTTTCATTTTAACTTCATATAATAACTCTTATGCAAAACAGAAACAACAATTCATATATTTGCTGTATATAATATACCTTTATTTATTTGACTTTTTATTTTATTTTAAATCTGAATATTTGGAAAATATAAATATTGGTTTGTGTTATTACTAATGTATATATAGTTTGTACAAATATGTCTTTGTCTATTTGATATATACTTATTGCAAGTATATATATATATATATATATATTATAATACCACCCTTTTATATCGTCATTTGTATGCTTCTACCCGTAGCTTTGAGTGAGGATATTTGTGAGCATGGTCTGATTCCATCTCACGCACCAATCTTACACATGGATAAGAATTATCTCATCGAAAACGTAAATAAGGGTTCGGGTATATATATACCTCTATTTATGGTAGCGCATCCATACCAGCTCAATCTCAGGGTTTGGGGACTATAGTCTAACTAGAGAACAAAGCTAAACACTACCCAACTAAGTCTTATGTGTCTATCTATTCTGTCCGATAATTTATCCGTTATAAATCTAATAACCCAACCCGAAGGTTATCATACCATTTACTCTATTTATTACCATACTTAATACCGATAAAATCTCATTTATCCATGCATATAAATATCAATATTCAAGCGCACAGCCCATTTACCCTGAAGCGCACAGCCCATTTACCCTGATACACACATATATAATTCATACACGCATCAAAATAGTGCAATTATACATCAGAGCTGTTTATTTAAAGTTGTTATTTTATTTAATTTAAAAGAGATTTATTATAGGAATTAATATTGAGGTAACACTAGTTTCTTTACCAAGAAGCATTCATTGAACATATATTTAGTGTAAACGTCAATTACCTTAAGTACCGTTGACCGTTCACACGGTCAAAGGGTCTGGTTGATATAACGGATGGCAAGGATTTCCAATGTGGTATATCGAATAGCTTATTCCGGAGGTGGAGTAGATGATTCACTCACTTTATGAAAGGGTCCCATTTCATAGATCTTTCATCGCCATTACACTTGATGAACAAGAACTCTTTTGTATAGCGAAATTCGTAGGTCCACTTCAGATGGGTTCCACGACAACTGTCCACTGGATCGGTTAACGAAACTAGCGCTATTGAATTACCCCGACATTTTGGGTGAGAAATATTAATAACTTCTTAAGAAAATTTTATACGTCCACACACTCCGTAGTCCAAGACGCGTTTTTTTTTCTTTTTTCCTTTTTTTTCACTCTCGAGCCCACAAAAAGTTCTTTTGTTTTCACTCTTTAACTTTGTAAAATTTTCTTCCAATATCCCTACGCCACTATCCCATTCTTCTATTGTTTTCCAAAGATACCCACCTGACTCGTTTTCGGACTTCTTGACGCCAGTTATTACTAGACCGCCTACAGCAACTGATTTATTTCTATTTCTATCTTCATATGTTCAAAAGATTAATTAGCAAAAGAAAACACGTGTTACCGACAACACTATTAACCAGACTTAAAGAGAATTTCTAACGGATAAATTATATACGAATAATCAATTACAACTTATACAGCTCCATATATAATTGCTTGTAACCATCACCGTTAATACATACACACATTTTATACTCACATATACAAATATATTTATATAAGCATACCCACCTAACATTCACACTCTTTGTAACAGGGTTCGAATGACAATTTACATATATATCTTTTCGTATATAGTTGCTCAACATTAACACTCACAATTAGTAATATATTACATACGCTTGTATTCGAACCCCATTTGTTACAATATATATATATTGTATTTGGGTTTGTATTTAAAAAATATTTAAAATACTGATATTACTTAAAAATCAAACCATAATCTAGAAATAAAAGATGTACCATTTGTTTTGTAAGTAATGCCTTTGTATTTTATTTGGAAGAGTATTAATATTTTATTCTTATTTTCCTTTTTAGTGCCAGAGTCATTATGAAGATTATTAATTTCACAACTTAATGAAGAATAATTTCGTATTTTAATTATTATTTAGTTTTGAGATCACTTATACAAGTCAATGTTCCTTGGTATATTTAGATATACATAAGTTTACTTGTGTAATGTGTATATTAGATTCAATAAAATTCCCTTTGTTTCTGGTATATATATTTTGTTAGTTAGTCATATTAACCCTGAGAATAAATTGCAATGATAGGTCCCATTATTGCTCTGTACAATTTTGATTTATTTCATATATAGCTTTAGTTGGAAGGGCAAATAAGTACACCTGGGTCTCATTTTACGCGATAGATAGGTTCCTCAGAAAACATGCACAAACAAAATCGTGCAAAAATAGACGTAACTTACATTGAAAAAGGGGGGATGCGGTCTGTGATTTTTCAAAATTCGCGTAAAAGCAAAGCACCAACGTAAAATTACTTTAAAATTCGTGCAAAAAAAAAATAAAGAAATAAAATATGACTAATAAAAAAGTTCAAATTTGAAAAAAATTGATACAAGACAAACTTTTTTTAACTATAATATTTAATTTTATTCAAAACAATATATTTTTATGCATAATTTACAGTAATTTACATTTTTTAATACACGTTTTAATTATTTTCGCTATTTGCCGTTAAACAGGTTCATTTGCAAACTGATAAAAAAACAGATTCTTCTGATGTGATGTGATGTAGCTACTCCATAAACGAAGTCAAGAATCTCTCAGCAATTATATCAAGAAAAACTTGTTAGCTACTTCATTTTACATTCCCCAGTCTAATTTTTCCCATATTCTGCTCCATTCCATTTCCACAACATAATCTTTGTCAACTCTACAGCCTTTATATCATGTTGTGTTAATGGTTTTCTGGTGACAATGTAATTAGTAATTAATCTAACAACTAAAAATTAAATTCTTATTTTTGTCTTTAATTTTCAATTTTAATTGTGCCACTGCTATTACTCACCTTTTAAAAATAAACTTGCGGACACTAAATGATTAATAATTGATTATGTTCTTTTTTAAAAAGCAAAAACAGAATGTGATTTAAAATGCAAAATTAACACGCACAATGTTTGAACAAATTTACATTATAATCTTGTAAAATTTAATGTGTGTGTACGTAAAATGTGGAAGTCATGATTTTAATTTTATTATTGCATAAAATCTTACTATTATAAAGCATGAAAATATTGAAATTACTAAGTTGAAAGTAGAATTCCAATAATGTGCTATTACTTTCAATATAATGCAATTGCTCAAAATTTATTATTTAAAGTAATAGTGCATTATCGGAGTTTGACTTCCGGTGAAACACGAACCGCGTAATTTCAAAATCGTGTTAAATAAGTCCACGTAAAAAGAGACCCAGGTGTAATTTGTTTAAATATAATTGGGATAATGTTATCCATTACATTTTGGTTCCTCAGTGATTGGGACAATTTTATCTTTCTTCATTTACTTATATATGTACTATTACCTTTGGCTTTCCCAATGATTGGGGTCATTTCAATTGGTGATAGGCATACTATTACATTTGGTGCCACAAACTAAGGGGCCCGGTTAATTGATTATTGTTGGTGACAAATAATTTATTACATTTGGTTACTAACTAGAGCTTGAAAAACAACCATATCAATGTTTTATTTTCCATTATAAGTGATTTTTAAGCATGAAGTCCAATTAGTGAATGTTTGTTGATGACAAATTGCGCTATTACAATTTTTAATGAAATAATGAAATAGTATTAAGTTTTAAGTTCCAGAAAATTTATACATTTTTTTTCTTCTCTATTTTATCTGGACTAACTTACATAATGGTGAACTCAGTTGTTATGGGATAGAGATAAGCATCTATTTAATCATTTTATGCTTAACTACCATTATCTTGAGTGAGAAAGTTGTCTCACTATATTATTGAATTAGTTATTTTTAACGTATGTGAACATTTTATTATATTTTAAACATTTCAAGGTTATATTGAATTCGATATGAAATTTCCACATTTCAATATTATATAAGTGTAGAATCCTCATTATCATTACACATAAATAAATGTTAGTTAGTGATCAAAGTTGTTACTCTCCCTCTCTCTATATATATATTTTAGAGAAATTTGTTGATGTTATGATGATAGATAATTTTTTTTTTATAAACCAAGAAGTTCATGAGTTCAAACAACTGAAATTTAGATTGTTGGATAACTATTATGTATAATAAAATTAAAAGGTTTGTACTTGCTTAGTTGAGTAATTGCGTGTTGGGATAATGATTGGAGATGAGCCCTTGATTTGTGGTAATTACTACATAGAAAAAAATATATATCTTAGATTTTTTTGTGTGTGTGAGTATAATATTGCAGTTCTAGTAATAATGAATAACAGTAATGAAATACCAGTTAGTGGTAATTTTGATTTAAGGAATTTAGTAGAAATATTAAGAGCTGAGATGAAAATTAACTCTAATGAACTAGAGGCTAGATTAAAAATGAATTTAAAAGAGGAACTTAGAGCAGAGTTAAAAACCAACTATAATGAACTAAAAGAGGAACTTAGAGCTGAGATGAAAACCAACTCTGAGAAACTAGAGTCTATTTTAAAAACCAATTCTAATGAACTAAAAGAGGAACTTAGAGCTGAGATGAAAACCAATTCTGATGAACTTTCTAGGAGATTAAAAGTTGAATTAAAAGCTCTGGTAGATAATAGTGTTAGGAGATTATAAATAAAATTTGATGAAAAGATGGAAAAATCCAGAGAAGAGACAATGGTTGAACCTAATTCTTTGAAAGCAAAATTCGAAGAAATAAGTAGTGAAATGAGGGAAGAAAATCAAGAAATTATAGCCAGATTTGAAGAGTCTAAGAAAGAGCATGGGGAATTTGAGAAAAGGATTATTGATGATAACAAAGTACTGTGGGATAAATTCCAAGCATTGAAAATTGATAATGAATCTTCATTTAAAAATATTCATACAATTATCTCAGCTGAAGTTAAGGTTGCTGTTGGATTGCAACAAAAGGAACATCTGATTGATGTTAATAAATTACAGGATATTGATGAACAGATGAATGTAATAAGTAATGTTACTTCTAATAATATTCAGGAAGTAAATGCTAAACTGGATGAAATTCAAGGAAAATTAAGACCTCTTTCAGAATATATAAAAAATTTGAAATTGAAGCCTATAAAAATTATGAGATAGAGGTACGAAAAGATGTTTCAGAGATAGGTATAAAAGTTGAAAAAATAAAAACTATTATGTTAGAGAATTGAGAATGTATATCAAATTTACAAAAACAATGGAGAGAACATGAAGTAGAGATAGACCAAAGTAAAGTGAAAGATAATATTGCAGACAGAGGTCATCTTAAGGATGAAACATTTGTTAAGGAATTGGTAAATAAGGAAAATTTTGAGTGTTATTTAGATAAAGTTCATGATGGAGCAAATGTGATGGAGTACAAGAGATCTTCTGATTCTCCACACCAAATCTTTAGTGATTTATATATGAATCATAATGCTTTGAGGTTTATTAATATTAAGGTTTTTAAAGAGAATACCATGAGAATCCTATGGAATAATTGAGTACATTAGAAGAGTTGTTTACACTCAGTATATTGTCAGAGAAAGAAAAGTTGGCAGTTGCTAGTAACCATCTATAGGCATCATCTAAAAAATGGTGGAGATACTCTGTTTGAAAGGCCTCAGACTTATGGCGATTATCACCAAGCCATAATGAATAACTTCTGGAATGAGAACAAGCAGGATTCTATAAGCCATAGACTTTCTCATGAAAAATATACCTCTCATGATGGAAATTATACTCAATTTTTTCGACATCAGGTGGCCAAATTCAAAACCCTAACTGCATTTCCACTATCAGAAACCCAGATTGTGTGGATTTGGCGTAGAAATTTACCAAGGCATATCGAACAAACATTGATGGCTGCAGATCAGCATACTGTTGAAGAAGTAGCAGATATCCTGGGAATATTAAAAGCTGGAGAGGGTACTTGTAATAGATCATCTGGAACTAGAAGGGATAACCCTACTTACAGTTTAGCAAATATAAATTATCACATACCAGGAAACCAATTTGCAGGTCGCATCCAAAGGTCCACAAGAAATTATCATAATAATAGGAGGCAAAATCCATATAGGGATCATGGAGGTTACATCAGGAATCGTGAATATAATCCCATTACCAGTTTACCGCCAGGAAATTATCCATATGGTATCACCAGTACTGAGGTTAAGACTCCAGTGACTGGATGTTCAAATCATCCATTAAATTAAGTAAGGCCTCATGGCAGTGTTCCTCACTGCAGGGACCAATGATTGATATGGAGAGGAACAATTTAATTGTGGCTTTAAATTCAATAGAGTTTGAACTGGAGGATTTTGGAGTGGAAGAAATAGATGACCAACCTTTTTTTAACAATTATCCAGAAGTTATGATCATGTTTAGAAAAATTGAAATTAGAGCTTTAATTGATACTGGCAGTCAGATTTCCATCATTTCAGATGAATTGTTTCACCAACTTTTAGAAGTGGGTATGATTGTTCAATCCTTGCCGATCAAGCAATGCTTTCAGGTCACCTTAGCCAATGGGAGGAAGGCTAAATTGGTTCTTCGACAAGTATGGCTAACAGTACAATTTAATTCAGTAAGCCAATAACATGTTTTCTTGATAATGGCAGGATTAGTACATGCTGTGATCTTGGAATCAGATTTTCTTCAAATGCATGGTTGTATCATTGATTATGTGGCAAAACAATTGATATGTAAAGGTGAAATTGTTCATTTTAAGCAGTATGTACTTCACCAATCCTTGAATTTAAGTTGCATGGACACAGTCACAACTGATCTTGATGTAAGATTGAAGATAAATGAATCAATTGGTTTGACTGATTAGGTGAAAGAGGCCTTATATTTATTATTGTGTAATTACAAGAATGTTTTTTCAAAGCAGCTGGGAATCATCAAAGGGTATGTCCACCGGATACAATTGAATGATCTGGAACCATTTCAGTGCAAATACTATCCGATACCTTATCAATACATAGAGGAAGTGGATAAGCAAATTAACCAGATGGTAGAATGGGGTGTCATCCGAAAATCTGCCTCAGCATTTAACAACCCTTTAGTTATTGTCAAAAAGAAGGATGGATCAGCTCGCATTTGTTTGGATGCACAATTTCTAAATGATAGGACAATTCTTGAATGTGATGTTCCTCCAATTATACAGGAACTCTTAGCCCATTTGGAAGGAAAAAGGATGTTTACTACAGTGGATTTGACTGCCAGTTATTGGCAAATTTATTTGCATTCACAAGATCAAAAATGCACTGCCTTTAAATATGAAGGGCAATCTTATATGTTCCAAAGGATGTCATTTGGGTTGGTTAATAGTGGTGCAAGCTTAATTCACTGTTTAAATCAAGTTTTGTCTACAGAGATTAAGAACATATTAGTGATGTATGTAGATGACATCGTTATTGCCTCACGGGATATGAATGAACACCTACGACATTTAAAAGCATTTCTTCAAGAATGTAAAGACAAAAACATCAAAATTAACAAATAAAAGTACCTTTGCTACTGAAGAAATCATCTTTTTAGGGCATCTTGTAGGCACAGCAGGAATTAAGCCTCATCCTGACAAAATTATGGCTATAAAATTTTTTCCACAATCTGAAAATAAAAAGCAACTGTGTTCATTCTTCAGATTATGCAATTTTTACCATCACTTCTATAAGAATTTTGCCTTAGATATAATTCGCATGTCTCAATTGTTGAAGAAGGATGTTAAGTGGAAATGACTGGATATCCATCAAGTAGAGTTAGAACATGTAAAGGCAAAATTTTTGGAAACAGTAATTCTATATTACCCAAATTTTCAACATCCATTTCATGTTCAAACAGAAAGCAGTGGGTATGGGCTTGGAGTGGTGCTATTTCAAATGAGTGTGGAAGGGAAACCATTGACATTGTATTTTTTAAGCCATAGGTTGAAAGGTGCTGAACTACACTATTCCACAACAGAGAAAGAGGCTCAGGCAGTAGTATGGGCTTTCACTAAGCTTAAACAGTTTTTGTCAGGATCCCAAATGGTAGTGATAACAGACCATAAGAGTTTGGAGTTTTTAAATAAGGGTTATCTAAATAATGACCGCTATGTGAGATGGAGTTTATTCTTGCAGCAATTTAACTATACTGTGCAATACTATCAGGGTAAAAATAATATTGTCCCTGATATTCTTAGTTGGAACCCATCAATCTATCAATTATACAGAAAACTTGGTTTTGACAGCTCTTACCTTGGTAGTCGATGATTCGGAGGAGAAAGATTTAACAAATATTAGTGAACTTCAGTTACAGGATCTTAAATTGGGGCCTATAATGTCCCAATTGAATGATAATACTATTGCAATGGGAGATGTGGAGCCAAGGACTAATGGAGAATTGATACGGTATCAATTGTCGAAAGGTATATTAAAATACCAAGTAGATCTTATGAATTCTGAATCATGGAAAGTTTATGTTCCTAGTAATATTAGGAAAAGACTTATTAAGTATGTACATTGTCTGTATGGACACTATGGTCCTAGAGAAGTAGAACATGCTTTGCATAAGTTGTTTTATTGGCCTGGGATGTATGCATCCATACTGGATACTTTACAATCGAGTGAAATTTGTCTTAAAACAAAATTTCTGAATAAGTCATATGCAGGAAAATGGCAGCCTATATTACCAAACAAGCCTAATGAAATTTTGGCAATTGTTTTTATGGCTCTTTACCATCTTATTGGCATTACAAGTTTTTGTTAGTAACATATGACTTATTTACAAAGTATGTCACCACTTATCCAGTGAGAAAAGCTGTGGCTAATGATGTCATCAAAGTAATGATGAACTTTCAATTTCCAATAGTTGGAAAACCATAGTCAATTTTGACCGATCATGCCACTTCATTCATGTCAGTAGAATGGAAAAATTGGTTACACATGCAAGACATTAAACCTGTACTGATCTCTATTCGTAACCCTCAATCTAACCCATGTGAGAAGGTTATGAGAGAATTAAGTCGGTTGTTTAGGGTGTATCTTGAAGGAAATCATTGTGGTTAGGTGAACCAATTAAAGCAAGTATTGTCATACATTAATATGACTAAAAATGAGTCTACAGGCTTTACACCTACACAGTTGAATTTTGGACAGGAAGAGCAGAGTGTAATTAAAACCCCATTGCCTGTTATATTAGAGGAGCCAGATCACAATGATGATGTCATCAAAGCTAAAGAAAAATGATAAAAATGGGAGACAGATGAGGATTACAAGGGCCACAGCATCCTAGTCAGTTTAAGGAGGGAGATCTGGTATTAGTTCGTAACCCCATGTTAGTAATCTGCAAGATCACAAATTCAAGAAATTTTTCAACATTTACAAGGGACCATATCAGATTGACAAAAAGGTCGGAACAAATGCTCATGTTGCTCATATGCATGATGGTTCGAGGAAAACCTATAATGCTAGAAGTCTTCGGCCAATACATTATGATTAGTTAGTAATGTTATAACTTTGAATCATTGTATTTGTATATATATATATATTTTAGAATTTTTATTTTTATTATATAACTTAAGAATTAAATCCTATAAGTAATTAATATTTTAATACAAATCTTGCACTAACAATGTTCACTTATAAAATTTATGAAAATGTAAATAGATGTTTAAAACTCTTGTGTAAATTTATCTAAAAGAAATACTCATAAACAATTGAAAGAATTGTTAAGTGTATAGTTGAGGAGTTACTTTTCTGTCATAGATGTAATTAGTTATTTGCAAAGACATTTTTTGTGTTGATTAGGGGGTATTGTAAAAGATTGACAAATCTATCTTTATTTTAAAAGCCATTTGTTGGTTTAAAAAAACTCTTTGATTTGATGTTTATATATGAAGTATTATTATTGTTTATGGTTATTAGTTATAGTTATTGTTGTTTGCATTTATTATTTTATTTACTTGTTGATGGTACATCACTTTAAATATTTAATTGTAATTATTATTATTTTTAATGGTGAGATTTTTAATAGTAATAGTGACATGTTCTAAATATTATAACTAAAAAAAAGCATATAAATGGTGAGTTATAAAAAAAATTATTTTATTTTAAATGATGGTTAAAAAAATGCAATGTTGTTATTTATTATTTATCTATCTATTTATTTATTATTTTTTAAAAGAACTGTCAAATAAATTTTTGATATAATATTTTTTATGTGATTAATATTTTTTATTTCGAATATTATTATTTTACAAAACATATGCAACAATGGTTTTCAAGACTGCATGTAATGTGGCACGTGAAAAAACAACAACAAAAACAACAGAAAAATAAGCCATTATTAAAATTATTATAAAAAAGAAACTGAAGGAGAAAATTAGTTGTACTTTTCTTGTTTCTTTGGAATCGCCATTCTTCAAAATAATTGGATAATCTATTGTATATAAACACGTCAATAATGGAGGGGTGAATAATATATTATCACAGTTCAAGAGCTGCGATCTTCTTTTCTTTATCCTAGCAATTAAAAGAAATTAAGCAATGACTCAACATATAAATTCCATCATGTCTTAAGCTGAAATGTAAGATAGCTATCTAAAAAAAAATCTACAATGGTAAATTCAATAACAATTTGGAAGCAACTAAAATTAATCCAATATATTAGATTCAACATTTCAATTTTTTTTTTCAAGGAGAGAAATCTTAAAAAAAAAAAATAGAATATATATATATGTATTTGGAAACTGATAATTTTCATTAATGTGATATTTTCCTCAAAATTTAACCTTGGCTAGAATGCATTCTAATATTAAAAAAATATAAGAATAAAACTACGGAACAAGTTGATATTTGAAAAGAAAGATGAACAAGTTGAACTTTGAAAAGGTATTAAATAACTTTATTAATGTAAATGATATGTTTATATATATATATATATTTGAGATCGATATTCTTTTTTTTTTTTTTATTAAAAAAATGAAACATTTTTATAAGTATAATTTTGTTCTGTTTAAGCATCTTGTTTTAAAAAAAGCAAACGTTTTATAAACGTCAAAATTAACACTTAGGTATTTAAAATTTGAAAATAAAGCGTATAAGTTTAGATTGCATATGGGTTATTGTATGTATATATTTTTTAATAAGTGAAATTTGTCTTTACAAATTTTATTATCCAAAATTTTTTATTATTTATACATCTTAATTCTTTTATTATTATTTTATTTATTTGATAATTGGATATGTTCTTAGAAATGGATCAAAGATTGAATTGATTTATTAAAGGTTACTTATCAATTAGAAATCATCATTATATATATATTTGTGTGTGTACGTATATAAGATAACAAATAACAAAATGAGATGAAATAAGTTCCATATTCATATTAAGTTATAAGTTAGCACTAAATAGCTGAGTAGTCAAAGATATGTTATATTTATAGGCCTGAGTGAGCCTCGTTGTAAATAATAAAAAAAAAAGAGTATAAACCTTTTATAATGTAGTGGAGTAAATTTTGATGATTTCTTTTGATTTAATGATATTTAATCGATTAACCTAGCTTTGAGAGCATATCTATTATCTATTTTATTAATTTACAATTTTTACCAGTCAATTATTTACTTATTTATTTATCTATTTTCATTTTAACTTCATATAATAACTCTTATGCAAACATAAACAACAATTCATATATTTGCTGTGTATAATATACCTTTATTTATTTGATTTTTTTATTTATTTTAAATTTGAATATTTGGAAAATATAAATATTGGTTTGTGTTTTTACTAATGTATACATAGTTAGTACAAATATGTCTGTCTATTTGATATATATATATATATATATATATAATATGTCCAATGTAGGTGGTGTGTGTGTTGTCTGAGTGTCTATTCAATATATCTATATATTTATATATATTTTATGCAGTATATATATATATATATATATATTGTATTTGGGTTTGTATTTAAAAAATATTTAAAATACTGATACTACTTAAAAATCAAACCATAATCTAGAAATAAAAGATGTAATGCCTTTGTATTTTATTTGGAAGAATATTAATATTTTATTCTTATTTTCATTTTTAGTGCCAGAGTTATTATGAAGTTTATTAAATTCACAACTTAATGGAGAATAATTTCATGTTTTAATTATTATTTAGTTTTGAGGTCACTTATACAAGTCAATGTTCCTTGATATATTTAGATATACACCTGGGTCTCGTTTTATGCGGATTTATTTAACGCAATTTTGAAGTTATGCGATTCATGTTTCTTCGAAAGTCGAACTCCAATAATGCGCTATTACTTTAAATAATAAATTTCACTCACGTCATATTGAAAGTAATAGCACATTATTGGAATTCAACTTTCATCTTAGTAATTTCAATATTTTCAGTGCTTTATAATAGTAAGATTTTATGCAATACTGAAATTAAAATCATGATTTCCACATTTTATGAATACACACATTAAATTTTACAAGATTATAATGTAAATTTGTTCAAACATTGTGCGTGTTAATTTTGCATTTTAAATCACATTCTGTTTTTGCTTTTTAAAAAAGAATGTAATCAATTATTAATCATTTAGTGTCCGCAAGTTTATTTTTGAAAGGTGAGTAATAGCAGTGGGCACAATTAAATTTGACAATTAAAAATTAAAATCTGATTTTTAATTGTAATTAACAATTTAAAAATTACTTAAGGCGACCTGAAATTAATGTGATGTGAAACGAAATTTGATTTTTAAACGGAATTGAAAATTAAAAAATTAAAGACAAAAATGAAAGTTTAGACACAGAAGAAAATGTAGAAAAAGACAATGAAACAGAAGTGGAACCTGTTCCTTTCACTGCAAAAATGATTTGAGAAGGTTTTCAACTTTCTAATCAGTTGGCAAATTATTTTCTTATTAATGACACTAATCACGAACGTGCTCTTAAATTCCAATGAGAGCTGAATGGTTGTATGTCTGGATATTGCAAGCTTCATAAACAATTAATAAAATCATCATCTCAAAGATTAATTACTAATTACATTGTCACCAGAAAACCATTAACACAACATGAGAGTGAAGTTGGCGCTAGTTGTATTTCCTCTTGTGAAGAATCTGATTTTTTACCAGTTTGCAAACAAACCTGTTTATCGGTAAATAGCGATAGTAATTAAAACGTGTATAAACAAATGTATGCATAAAAATACATATTGTTTTGAATAAAATTAAATATTATAGTTAAAAAAAGTTTGACTTGTATCAATTTTTTATTAGTCATATTTTATTTCCTTAATTTTTTTTTGCGTGAATTTTAAAATAACTTTACGTTGGTGCTTTGCTTTTATGCGATTTTTGAAAAATCACAGTCCATATTCCTCCTTTTTCTAGGTAAGTTACATCTATTTTTGTGAAATTTTTTTTGCGCGTGTTTTCTGAGGAACCTATCTATCGCATAAAATGAGACCCAGGTGTACATAAGTTTACTTATGTATTGTGTATATTAGATTCAATAAAATTCCCTTTGTTTCTGGTATATATATTTTGTTAGTTAGTCATATTAACCCTGAGAATAAATTGTAATGATAGGTCTCATTATTGCTCTGTACAACTTTGATTTATTTCATATATAGCTAGTTGGAAGGGCAAATAAGTAATTTGTTTAAATATAACTGGGATAATGTTATCCATTACATTTTGGTTCCTCAGTGATTGGGACAATTTTATCTTTCTTCATTTAGTTATATACGTACTATTAGATTTGGCTTTCCCAACGATTGGGGCCATTTCAATTGATGATAGGCATACTATTACAATATATATATATATATAATCTATTTAAAAATTAATAGTAATAAAACAATAGACTTTATTCCTCACAGTATTTTTCATTTAACTTTCAGTTTACGATTTCACTTCTTCCAGAATATGGAAGCTTAAGGATTTCCCAATAGTAAAATATCAACGGTCAAATTATGATAATAATCCTGAGAGTTGGGTAAATTCGAAGTTTACAACATTATCTAATTATCTTTGAATATCCGATTTTCATTCTTGTTTATTATAATTTATTTTGTAATATTAAAATTTTGCATTTTGTTACATGGACAGAATCCTCCTGGTCAATTGTCTTAATTAATACCTTAATTATATTTTGATCATCTTCTCTCACTGGAATCAAAAAGAAAAACGATTCAACATATCTTTAAATGCCTATCTATCTGTCCCTCATAGTTTGAAAAACAATTATCAATTTATGTCCCTCTTTCTCAAATCATTCTTTCTACAATATTATCTACTGAGTTTCATTGTGAAATGTCAGAAGATGACTGTTTAGCATAGTGATTGGAATGGATGACTCAAGAGCTAATATTTCTGAACCAATTCTCAGTTAAGGATTGTCTAAAAAAATAATCTCAGTTTGGTCAGCTTTCTGTCATTTTGATATTTGAATATCACTTGATTATAATTATTTATTTAGCATATTTTATAACAAATTTGTTTCTCTCTAAATATATATATATTCTATTTTATAACAAATTTGTTTTTCTAAATATATATATATTCTATTTTAATTTAAAACTATTACACAAAAGCAGTTTGTAACACAATTTCTTATGTTTGAAAATCTTTGCATAAATATATTTAAAATATATTAATTTCAGTATTAATTTGAAACCCACAAAAAACATATTCTTTATTCTTAGTGTGTGACTTCACTAAGACATTAGCTTACTAAGGTAATACAATATTTTGATATAAACCTTCAATGTATTGTTTTATTAATTTATAAATATTTCATGATTTTATAACAATTAGTGATAATAGTAGCATTTATATTATAAATTCTTTTATTTATCTGCCTATATGACATAATTATTTATTAACACACTAGCAATCTACCTACAATACTGCCATCTACTGCAAGCTATAGTAATCAATGGCTACTAAAAGATTAATACATCAAATCCCTGTCTAATGCTTACTTATCCAATATTCCTAGACTAGTTTCTAGCTTCCATCAGTCAGTAACCTTGGATCTGAGGGTACTGCTTCTTTTTATCTTTTTAGCTAACTATAAAGTTATATGCTTAAACTGAAAGCATAATAACGTTTTTAATCCAAGCTAATTTGCTTGTATAGCCATAACAACCTGAAACTAGTTCAGCATCTATATATTTTGGTGTCTTTGGTAACCATAGTTGCCAACATCCTTAGTCTAGGATTGATATTTACCATTTCTTATGCATATACCATTTGTTAACACATTAGCAACTTTTTCCATACAGTATTGCTATCTAGTGCATGATATAGTAATCAATGAATGCTAGAAGGTTATTACATCAAATCTCTCTCTAGTGCTCACATATTTGAGTCTCAAGGTATAAGTAAACTACCTTCTATGCTCTATGAACTGAATTTAAATTTGATCCAGATAAAATTGTTTAGGTCTAATCAGACAGGATTTTTATTTCAAGTATATAATCCATAGACAACTCAAAATAACTATTTAATATTGGTCAGTAAATGGATATATTCTAAGCTAAATAGTAAAATAAAATAAAGAATGCACTCAATATTTATCCCTCAGAAATTGGAAAACCTGATAAATAATGCATCTTCTTGTTGGAGAGGCACTTAGTTTTATCTTAGTCTTACTATTTAGAAATGTGGTTCAAAAATTAATTCTTATTTATTATATCCTGTTATATATAAATGTAATATAGCATTATGTAAAATAATAGTAGTCAAACTGTAAAAAAGACTATTAGGAAGTAAAATATTGTATCTTCTGTTTTATTTAATATAATAGATTCTCAATGATATTTTTGGTTTTCTTTGGACATATATGTGTATATGTAATATATAAATGAAGAATAGCTTTCCATTCTAGCATCATCTTCTATAGTCTTGAATAATAAGCAATTACTATTCTCAGATCAGCTCCTGACTTTCACATTCATCAATGACATATTGAAAGCAATGCAGGTATGCATTCACAATCATCTTTAACTCCATTTTAATATTCAAGCTAAAAATTAAATTTCAAGGTTTTGGTCTGAAGCCAATCTTCTTGAACAATTATATAACTTTGACTCCAGTTCAGTATCTATACATACATATATATTGTATATATATTTCTATCTTCAATTCTTTATTAATTTTAAGTACCTTATTTCTTTGACTAGGAATATTAAAGATGGTGGCTGGATGCTTGATTGTATTGCTCCAATGTTAAATCCAAAAAAGCTTACTGATGAAGGCAAAAGCCAGAAACCAGTCTGAGAGTGGATATTAAATACAGTAAAGTGTTGGTAATCATTGGTCATTCAAGTTTACATAGTTAGTGCTAGAATGAGGAGCTGTCCTTAGTTTTCCATATTATCTGATCTGGAGAAGTAAATGATTTGTTGTTATATAGTATTTGTTATTGATTTAAATGTTACATGATATATTGGAAAATTTTATTTTTATCAACATTATTAATAGATTTTGTTTGTAGTTCCTTTTATAATATTTTGCATCGAGTTAATTTTGTGAGTATACATATTTCTACAAATGAAAAAAATTATATTAGTAAAAAGTGAATTATATAAAATTATAATAGAAGTTAATGACGTGACACAAAATGGATTTTCTTTAATAAGAATCAGAAGTTTCTGTACGTAGGCTAATGCCCAGAAATTTTGTTAATCAAGTTAAACATTTCCTTTTTTGAAATCATTATGTACCATCAAAAAATAACCTTTACTACCAAATCATACCAGCCATGATCAATTATTTTCCTTCTGCTAACCCATTTTAATAAAAGTTATTTAATTAGTTCCATTATTCTATCATTATATTCCCCATTTTTATTATAAAAATCTAAAAAAAAAAAGTCATAAAAATATCTACTTTTTCATTCATTTACCATTGAATTTCTTCCCCTCTCATTCCAAAAATAAATGTTCAGTATTATCTCTCCTATTTCCAAATCTTTATTTAATTTTAGCCTAATCTTTTCTGATATTCCTCTTTTTTCGCCCCCCCCCCCCCACTAAATAACAGTATGTTTTCCTTAGTGTTACCAATAGCTTTTCATATTTTACATAATATTTATTCTTTTATAATATTCAAACTATTTTTATTTATATTTATTTTTTATATCTCTACCTCTATCTTGCTTAATCCACTTGGCTATAACTGCACTATTTAAAGTTTTGGAGATCATCGTGTCTAGTTAGTTTATTTGTTTAACTACATATTTCTTCTTATTATAAGATAATGGAAATAGAGCAGCAGCATGTCCATTTTTTTTTCCTGGTTTATAAACTAATTCATATTCATAACTTTCTAAAATATTTACCAATGTAACAAGTATTGGCTACATGTTCTAGAAATTATTTTTTTTTATAATGAAAAATCTTAATTCTTCACCTGTAAATATATTAGTGGAATTTCTTAATAGCAAAAACCATGGTCAATGTTCCTTTATCAATTTAGCTGTAATTTTTTTCAGCAGAAGTTAAAACTCTTGAGGGTAGGTGCTTGTACCATTCACCTCCATAACATGGATGGGATATAACACCTCCAATACAATATTAAATCACTACAGTAATACATCAACAATTTTTCCAATGTTAATAAGTCTTTAATTTTTTTAAAGGCCAAATTATGTTTACTAGTTCATGACCAATGTCATCTCTTATACAAAATTGGTATGATGGTGACAACCAGTGTGACCTTATCATTCAAAAAACTTTTATAAAAATTTAAAAGTCTTAAAAATGCCTGCAATTCCTTTACATTTTTAGGCTTTTCAGCAATTTTTAAAGTATTTACCATATCAGGTTTTGGGTATTGACTATTTGAATTTATTATACATCCAAGAAACTTTATTTTTTTCATGGACCGAATACATTTATTAGTATTTAACTTAACCATCTGCTTTCATTGTTTCAGTAACCAAAATGCCATCTAGGTAGGGAATTATACTGTCCATTTTTGTCTTAGAAAATATTTGGTGCTACTGACATTCCTATGAGTAGTTAGGGTTAACATTTCAGCTGTTTTTTTTTCAGTTACTAGTATTTGATGAAGCACAGCCTTTAAATCTATTTTTGCAAAATAATTAGCTTTCTGTAATAATGCTACTATTTCTTGTTTACTTGGGACTAGGTGTAAACTTTTATTTATATATTTGTCAACATGATTCTATAATTATCGCATAATCACAAATTTTCATCTGGTTTTTATCGTAACCCCTAACTTAGCTCACAGTGAATCTTCAGTTGGAAGTAAAACTCCTTTAAAGACTAACTCATTCAGAATTTTCTCTACTTTATCTCTCAAGGCAAATGACACTTAAAATGCTTGCAGATGATTAAATGTGAATCTTTGATTCACTGGTCTAGTTCTCAGTCTCGCTGATTCAGATTTAAACAGGGTATCTTTTTCACATAACAATTTCCAAATTGGACTGTCTTCATCATGTTTATGTATATATGTAAAGATAAAAATCAATTTCTCTCTAAAAATGAATTGAAATCTTACATGTAGTGTAAAAACTTTAGTCTCAAATTCAGTTTTACTGGTACTACCACTTTTCTGCATATATTAATTTTGTTTCTAATGATGTCTGTCACCATCATATCTATCTTTTGAAGGATAAACGTTTTTTATGCTTTTCACTGATTTTTATTATTCCTTTTATGATATCAGTGATAACCTGGCTCTGCTGTCCACAAATCTCCATACCTAGTAATATGTGGTCCATTTTACTATCATTTAGTGTTTTTATATTTATTTTCTTATAATCTATCCTTTCCCATAATTTATAGTCTGTCTTTTTCTTATTTATAGCTCTGTGCTCTTTGAAATGGCAGACAGCTGCCAAATTTCCATTACTTTTTGCAATATCTATATTTTTTATTTGCAGTTATTCTTTAAATATATGGATTTACTGCAACAATAGCACATTTGATCTTTTTTCTCTCAAATGGGGATCAGGATATTTTTCTTACTTTATGATTAGTAAGTGAAATTTTTTTCAATTATTGAGGCAACACATACATGAACACATTGTTTGGCATAGCCTCTCGCACAATGCAATTATTCATAGCCTGTTTACACTTTAAGTTGTGGTCACTCAGCAATATTTTTTTAAAATTCTCATCCACCATGGCATAAAAATTGTTCTAATAATGAATCCTTATTTCAGGATCAAACTCACAGTCTTTAGCTAATTTCCTTAAAGCTAGATTATAATCTTAGTATTTTTCATGTGATAACTGTATATTATCTTACAATCTCAGCTGTGCTATCTCTTTAGATATTAAGTAAAATATCTATTTAATATTTCCAATAATTTCTTTATATGGAAGTTTTTCCAATCATTTGGGATCTGTTAATCTATTCCCAAGGTAAAGATAATGATTTGCTTGTCTTCTACTTTATTAATGAACATATAATATTCTACATGTTCTACACAATTTTTTCATGAGTTCACATTATTTATGGCAAATTTGTGAAACATAGTATTTAAGACCACTATCTTTTGTTTATCTCTTCGATTCAAGTTATTTTGTATTGTCTGCTATTTTGTTTTCTCTTTACCAGATCTACCAACTGTTGATATGTAGTATTTTGCTATGCCCTGAGAATCCATAAGACCAGTCAGGTAGTGATAAAAAAACAACATAGAGATATATTATTTAAACAATATTTATTAATAAAAATAACAATTACATAAGTCCATAAGAGTAAACATCCAGATTGTATAACTACAATTTATCCTCGAGTGGAAATATCTTATTTCCAGGAATAAATCAACTTTGCATATGTGGTTTTATGCTTAATAATCTTTAGCACTTGTACTAATATCAGGAAAAGAATTTATAATCCTTTTTAATACAAAACTCACATTAGCAATTAAGACTTTAATAGACAACTATTTCCACATTAAATTCCTCAGTTGTGGTTCTTAAATTTTTATTTAGTTTCTTTGGAAAACCTTTTATCTGATATAAGATGCTTCTTCCTGCATATTAGCATTTATGATGACTCAAATGCTCTTAATCTTATTACTGCATAGGAGTTATCCCCTCACATCTTTTGTACAATTTATACTAATGGTCTAATTTACATACAAATATTGTTTAATTTTGAATTTTCTATTGTAGTGTTCACTTTTTTGACTTTTTAGAGAAAATACAGAGAATATTTATGACTAAAAATAATACACATAAACATTCCACCAATAAAAGCAGTTCATTTCATCCCTTTCTAAATTTTTTAAAAATACATAATACAAGTATATGAAAACATGCTAGATTTTAAATTAATTTCTTTTTTTTTATTTTTCTTCTTAATTCCAATTCCCAATTATATGTTTTTTATTTAACTAATCCAAATATCCACATTCTTCTATGTCTCCAATTATGAATTTTCTTTTTTTAAAACTATTCTTCAGTTTTACCATTTCCATTAAATACTAATATCTTAGACGGTTCTTTACTAAATTTATTTTTTATAATTTTTTTACATCTTTAAACTTATTTCATATATTTTACACTATTAAAAAAATACATATCATCCATTAAACAGAATGCTTCTTAAATGTATTTTCCTGGGGCTAAGGGAATCTACACTTCTATTTATAATCCATATAACCTGACTCCTAATTCTCTTAGAAAAAATGATGATAATGGGGTGCTTGTTTCTATCCAATTTCAAAATTAACTTTTGCTGATTTTGTATACCCCAATTGATACTTTTAGAAATTATCTTTAAAAATAAGCATTTATATCCCTTTCTTATACACTTCATCAATGCAACATCTCATCTTTGTTTTATTTGCTTGCAGTTTTGAATATCCAGTAGCTTTCATCAGAGCTATAAGATACATACATATATATGAACACAACAGACATAGCAAATATATTATTAATATATTTTGAAAAAATTATTTCTTCTCATGTTAGCTGCAGGATGATCTAATTGTTAAATAGAATTTATCTAGGTCAAACTTAATAAAAGATTTTCATACATGAAATAATTCTATGACAAAATTTAAAACTATTTTGTTATCTGTAAAAGAAAAAAAAGTGATAATTTGTGTATAATGGAATCTTTGAAGAAATTAAAAGTTATTTATCAATTAATGTATAACTAGAAAGTCTTATTTAAAAGAAACAAAAAAAGATTAAGATCTTTATCAAAGAAATGACAGAATAGCTCAGTCGGTAGAGTGTTTGCCTTAAATTCAATATACAAGAATCTAAAGGTGTGAGTTCAACTTCTAAGTGAATATTGTCACTGTGCATATAGGCCAGCAACACCTGAAGAAGAGTGGAGAATAATACTACTCAAAACATTGTGTAATTACTAACCTGTATTGTCTATTTGTGTGTTATTACTAACAAGTTGTTTGTATTTGAAAAGTTTAAATAAAGTTTAAAATTTTCTATACATTCAATATTCACTCATAAATGATGAAAATAGTCCAACATATTACATCTTAAATGAAGTTTTGTTTATCAATTAATTAAAAAAACAAACCAAAAAGGATCTTTACCTCCAAAGAAATGAAGAATTGTTTTCCAAATTGATATAAATAAAATAATTTTGTTAAGATAAAAAAATATCACTTTGTTGTAAAAGAAAATCAATTGGTTAAGACTTATTGCCATAATTTCTAAGAGAGATATTTAAATGAATGGACCATTGATATCAGGGTTGTATTTAAAAGAATAAAAGAATTCAGTAAAGTTTAGCAGTTAGAATTTCAGCTTGAAAATCTGATGCTAAATTGATTTCACTTTTGGTTCATAAAATAAAAATGATGCTTGCAAAGCAATATAATATTGTGGAGATTGCAATAATCATGTGCTAAATTCTTGATATAAAACAATCTTTATTGACCAAATATGTAACCAATTTCACTAAAAGGAATACCACTGTCAGAAATTTTCAATCAGCTTTATATATATTGATCCATATAAAATCATTATTGTCTCAACTTACATTAATCTGAAACTATATATAAGTGAATACTCTTATTCTCAAACACAAGATAAAGTCTTTATGAAATGTTAGAATGAATGATCTTCTCCAAATACTTAAGATTGGCTCATACTTAAATTACAATTACAATTTATTTAGCACTATATAAATAAATACCTTATTAATCTGAAATGAAAATAATTGTTAAACTGAAAACTTGAAGCTACAAAAAGAAAAAAACTAAAATGAATAAAATAATTATTAAAAAAAAGTATAATAAAAAAATCCAGAGCCAAGAAGTTAACCGATCTAATACCTTTAAGTTATATCAGAAGAGGCATTCAATTGTAATCTTTAGACATTTACATTTATTAAAGTTATTTTATAAACAACTGAAATTGAAAGTATTGAATAATTTTTGTTTTAGTGTTGAAAAGATTTTTTGTTGTTGTTTAAAATTACATGGGAGCATTTTAATTTTGAAAAGAAAGGGAGAAAGATTCAAGTTAAAATTATTTTTTTTACTGTGAAATATTTTTTAGGATCTGATTATTATAAAGGAATAATTCAGATTAAATGTTGACTAAGAAGAATCAAAGAGTATAATATTTACATGTATTATATGTATATTGCATAAATAGGATTGATGAATATGTATATTAATTTTGGGTTTACCATATTCTCATCTTCTAAAATTTTATTTGTTTTTTTATTTTTCTACATATCTCTTCTGTGAATTATTAGGTCATAAAATCTATTTTTAAAGTCCACATACCTCATTTTACTTTATAGATTAGATAATTAGTTTCTTGATAATCAGTACACTCATGGTACATAAGAGCCAAAGCACTTATGATGATAAACACTATAATACACCATATACTCCTTAAATTACACTGTACAATGCAGTTAACATAAGATTTATTTTATTTTCTTTCTTACAGTTTCAACTGTCCAGCAGTCATCATCAGAGCTTTTATCTCAGTACCCAATGATGATGACTTCTGGACAGTTGAAACTGTAAGAAAGGAAATAAAATAAATCTTATGTTAACTGCATTGTACAGTGTAATTTAAGGAGTATATGGTGTATTATAGTATATATATAATTAAGCAATGCAAATAAGAAATGGAATAAAATTTAATACTTCAAAGAAGAAGTTGGCACACTAAGATGATAAACAGTGGTATCATGATCTCAGAATTTTTATGTTTATTACTGTAGATATTTTAGCACTTAAACTAGGTGGGTACAGATGAAATTTTGATGACTGATTTTATATCAATCCTAAGTTTGATTTGATTAGATGATAATTAGCCTTAAATTTTATTGTGTACTTTTTTTAAAATTCAGTCACAAAGACTAATTGTTGAATTCTTGTTAATTAATGCTGATGATGCCATATTTAAACTTGTAATTATTGATAGTGGCTTCCAATGCTGATTTTTGCTCATTTTCTATGCTCAGTAAAATAAGTATACTTTTGTGGATGATTACTTTTGCTTATATTTATGATGATGATTTCTGTTATCCCACACACTTCATCATATTTGTATTATTACAAATGGGGCAATAATTTGTGGCTTCAATAGTGCCTCACTATATTTCCAAAGATCATAACCATTACAATTTACATGTATAGAATTCTTAATTTAAGCCAATAAACATCACATAATCACCATTTCTTATGCTTGCTCATAACTGTTATCAAAACAGGCAACTCTCTATATTTATTGCCACTCAGTACAATCCAGAGTAATCAATGGATGCTAGAAGGCTTGTGCATAAAATCCCCATCTAATGCCTACTCATCCAATATCCCCAGACTACTTTCTGACTTGTGACCTTTGTCAGTGAGGAGCCTTGATCTAAGAGTACTGCACCTAGATCTTATGATCTAATGCAACCCTCCAGCAGCCACCTTTTATCTTTATTTAACTACAAAACTATGACTCTTAAATTGAAAACACTGTAATATTTTCAATCCAAGCTCATTAGCTTATGTAGTCATATAGGTCTGAACTCAGTTCAGTACCTATATATTTTGGTATCTTTGGTTCTTTAATAATCATAGCCACCACTATCCTATTAGGCAAGATTATTTTAAGCCAATAAACACCACATGACCACCAATATTTCTATAACATATTTTAAAATTTTAACTGCTATTTTAATTTAATATAACGTTTTTGTTCTTAATTATATAATTTTTAAAATTTTTTAATTATTAAATTTGTCTAGAATATATCTATCTTCTAGAAACTGTTTGCAAATTTTTTGTTTTTGAAATTTTATCCTGTTTTATATCTTCCCTATATTTATTTATTGTAATTCTTTCTTTTATTTATTTATTATTTTTATTTATTATATTACTCTATCTTTTATGTCTTCGGTGCTGATTAAATTCTGTCATCCTTTTTTTTTACTAAAGACAGAAAAATAAAAATAAAATGCTGATTATGATTTTATTTTTTTTAATTTTATATTTAACGTACACACACTACATTTTATTTTTTTATTAATTGAATTAGAACAAATTCAGTGTTGAATAAATAATTATTAATAGGTTTTTTTTTTATTACTACAAATGCCTTATTTCTGATTAAAAGTTTCATAGAATTTTATAAAAAAACTTCCCCAAAATATTCATAATAAAATATTCTTTATCTATAAGAAGAAATTCGAGTTCTATTTTTTTTTACATTAAATAGGTGCATAATTACTGTATTTCATAAAATGCAATTTTTTTCTTTGATATATATTTAATTATGTCAGAACAAGTTTATTGTTAAATAAATAATTATTATTATTTTTTCACAATATTGTATATTTTTTTACTATAGATACTCATTTCTCCAGATTTTTAATAACAGGTTGTTGTTTTTTTAGTAAGAGTGACGATTTTAGTTGCTTATTAACAATTTACATTTAGGATTTTTAGTAAATTATATCATTTGGTAATAGTTCCATTTTACCATATTATTATATATAGAATAGATTTATCTTAGATAAATAGAAAAGTAATAAAAAGGTTACGAAAATAAAAGTAAAAATAAATAAATAAAAAAGCATAAAAAGAAATAGTTACAGAAAAGAACTGTAGAGGGAGATATAATACAGAATAAAATTTTAAAAGGAGAATGTAGGGGAGAGAGTGATAGTATTACTAGATGATGAGGGAATAGAGTGTAGCTCTAGAGAAGACTTAGAGAGAATCTTAAATAGATATGTAATGGACATAGAAAAGATGTTAGATGTGAAGGATAGAGTAATGGAAATATTGGGTTTACAAAAAATGAAATGAATGAGGTAGAGAAGAAATTGAAAAGTGGAAAGGCAAGAGATTTAGATTGATGGGCAGCAGAGATGATAATGAATTTAGGGTATAGGGCAAAAGTAATGTTATTATCCTGTTTTAGTAAGATGGCACAGAATAGAGTTTTTCCAAGCAGTTGGAGTAATACAAGAGTAAGATTATTATTTAAAGGAAAGGGTAAGGATCATAGAAAGTTAAATAATTATAGACCGATAGCGGTAACATCAGTTTTATATAAAGTTTTCTCATATATGGTGGCTAGAAGAGTTGTAAAATGGATGGAAGAGAATAATGTAGTGGGGGAAATGCAAAGAGGTTTTAGATTAGATAGGCATATAGGAGATAGTTTATTTGTAGTTACACAAGTTATGGATATGAGTATGAATTCAGGTAGACAGTTATATATGAGTTTTATAGATATAGAGAAGGCATATGATAGAGTAAATAGAAATTGATTATGGGTAAGTTTAGCAAATTTGGGAATGGATGAAGCTTTAGTGGATATTATTAAATTATATAAAACTAATTACTATACATATCAATTAGGGAATATAAAATAAGTTAAGTTAAAAATGGGGTGGGACTAATGCAAGGATGCCCTATGTCACCTATTTTGTTTTTGTTATATTTGAGTGAAATGGAAAGAGCAATAGAAAGATTAGAAAAGGGGGGTAGAGATTCTGTTAATAGGTGACAAGGGAGTATATACTTTGTCAGGTCTTTTTTTTTTGCAGATATCTTTTTGTGTGCAGAAAGAAGATATGGAAGTTATGCTGAGAACATGTGCAAGGGTGGGTAAAGAGATGGGGATTAAATTTAGTAAAGAAAAATCAAATATAATGATGGTTAATACTGGGGAAAGAGAAGATGTAAACTTTTTATTGGGAATATAAAGTTAAGTGTGGTGAATAGATATAGTTATTTGGGAATTATCTTAAGTAATCAGAAAAATTGTTTGATAAATGGGAGAAAAAATTAATAAATGAAGCAAAGAATAGAAAGGGATTGATAAAGAAATTAACAGTGTTTTCATATAATAAATATGATATAGCTAGAATTATATGGGAGTTGTAGTAGCAGGGTTAACATATGGTAATGATGCGCTATATGTTAGTAAAGGGGTATTAGATTATTTAGAAAAAGTAAAAGGGAAGTAAGAAGACATGGATAGCAAGGAAGGCAATTCAAGGAGAAATGGGATGGTCAAGTTTTTATTTGAGAGATGCAAAAAGTAAAATGAAAATGTTTGGTAGATTGCAGTTTATGGATAATAAAAGAATAGCCAAAATAGTATTTAACTGGGTTTCGAATAAAGGGCAGGCAACAAGATGGGTGAGAAAGGTAATGTAGTATGCAAAAGATTTGGATAAAAAATTTATATCAGTATATTTGTACAAAAGATGGGATGATTGTGTTAGGAGGATTGTTGAGTGTTATAGTGGTAAGGAATGAGATAAAAGAATAGATTCATTAATAAAGAATAGGGAGTTAGAGAGATGGAGAACTAATATGGAGAGTAAAAAGAGTTTAAATATATATAGAAGTAAACAGAACATTAGGTGCGAGTAAATGTATGATAATAGTAAGAAAAGTAGTTTATTGTTTATTGTGTAAGGAAGGAATAGAAAATATTATGCATCTGTTAATTGAATGTAAATGCTTGAAAACAGAAAGGGTACAAATAACAAAGTTATATATGAAAAAAGTTATTATACAAAAAATGGATTATTGGTTTTTATGCTGGGCTTGGGAAAATATAAGGGGATTTAGATATAAAGGCCATAGAGTTGACAAAGATTATGCTGTGGAAATGGGATGGAGCAGAATATGGGAAAACTTGAAGTGGGGAATGGAAGGTAAAGTGGCTAACAGGTTTCTCTGGGCATAGTTGCTGAAAGATTCCTGACTCAGTTTAAGAAGAAATGACAGTGCATCACATCACATTATATCACATTTAATTTTTTTTAAAAAAATAGTTTAACAGAAAAAAAAATAGACATGGGTTAAATTCTAAGCAAATTAAAAAACTTAAATTAAGAATAAAAAAAATTTAAATTAAATTTAAAAATATGTTATAGAAATATAGAACGAATATAAATTACATTTTGAATTATATTCAACCCACATCTTTGACACCATCCACTTTAGATAAATACAATAATGATTATTACTAATCATTTACTAAACTAGAAATTGTCTCTAGCACAGATATAAACTTTAAAACTCAATTAAAAATTAATATATCTGATTTTTTAAAATTAAGCACACACCCACATGGAGTTATTCACATTTCTCCTTGCCATACATAATATCTTTATAAATATATTAAATAACCTCAATACTACCACATACTCTTTTAAATAAAATTCTTATTTAATAATTTACAGCAGTGATACAGTAAGTGCTAAATATTGTAATGCTTAATATAAGAATATGAGCTGGGTATTCATTGCATTGTGTGTGCGAAATAACTAAGTAGCTGACTGAAAAATGATTTATGACTTGTTCATACAGATAGAAATTTGTAAAACTTATGAAATTAAATTTTATAAATTTATAATTTTTCTTATTTAATACTTTTTTAAACAATGAATACTGAGATCATAGATACGTGGAGAACAATTGTATTTATGTTACTCAGTTGAAAATTATTTTAAAAACTTTTAGCTCCAAATCCACAATTCTATCAAAGTATAGAATATTGCAGTTAAATATTCATTGATTATTCAATGCTTAATTATAACTATTTGTAGAGAGAAAAAAAAAAAGCTGTCATGTATTTTTAAATAAAGCATTTTTTTTTATCTATTTCTTACAAAATTTCAATATTCTAGATATTTTTCCAATTACAACATTTAATATTTTTTCTAACATATTTAATCCTTAGTTGTCTTGTCAATAGTATTATTATCACCACTACCATCATCATCATCATTATTTTTATGCTGAAATATTTTATTCTACATCATAATCAAATCAATTAATAAAATAAAATATTTTAGCTAAAATGTTATTAATAGTTTTTTTTTACACTGCACCATAATTATGTATAAATATAAAAATCATAAAAATATTTTTCTGCTATATTTTTAAAATAATATTAAAATACGATGAAATAAACTAAGAAATCTTTTATTAAATTATAAAAATAAATCTTTTTTAATTGAACAATTTTATTTTCTGACTGAACATTCTCATGGTAGTATTTTTAAGAAATATGTAATATATGCCAGAGTAGAATAAGAAATGAAGAAAACACGACAAAATTTAAGTTTTTTCAGGTGTTTAAAGATCTCAACTTCTGAATAGACTTCTTTTTTTTAAATTTTATTTCCTAAGTTCATTTACTTGTTTATTATTTTAATAAACTCAAACATGTCTTGTCAAATCCTATTCCTTGTAGTAAATAGGAATTTTGCTAATTTTTGCATAATTTTTCAATCTATTGATTATATTTCTCTTCTTATACTAAAATCTATAGTGATTTAATCTTTTCTCATCTAAGAATCCTTTATGATGAAGAACTATATTATTTTTTATTTTATTGTATTTCATCTATGAGGTTTTTATTTGTTTGTTTATTTTTCGATATGCCAACAGTATTAAAGGATATAATAATCTTAACATTAAAGTATCATTGCATATTGTGAAAAATAAATGTTATAATTTACTCATAATTATTATTCTAATTTTTTTTACAAATAGATAGAAAGTTATTTACGTAATCTTCAGGAATCAATATGATGATGATGATAATTATAACACAAAGGATTGGCAGACTAATTTAACTGCAGCTGAAAATTAATTTACATTTTCTATAATTATTCTAGAATATTGATTATGCAAAATATTTCTCATCTAGGTTCTCAGTCTTGCAGGTACAGAAAGAAAAAAGTAGTTTACATTTTATTAATTATATATACATTTTTCAAAATAAATAAGCAGTAATGCTTATATGTACGTTATTATATTTGTTTAGATTTTTTAAAAAGAAGCAGCAAGAAATTAAAATATATGCATCATCCATACACATTAGTTTACCTATATATCCAGCAGTAAGAGCAACAGCATTTAAAAGCATATCATTTCTATGATCCTGAGCTAACGCTTGAACACTGCTACTATCAATATTTCTACATATTAAAAACATAACAAGTTTGATACCTGAAAATAATAATTAAAAGAATTAAATATTATTATATGAATATTTCTTATTATAAAATATTTAGACTAGATCAATTAATAAATAGATTTTAATTCTTTAGTTATAATTGTAAAACTTGTAGAGTAATCAATCATTTTATGAGAATGTGTTGTGCATAAATATTCATTTCCTACACACCCATCTCCTTATTTATCCATCTAATCTTTCTATCTATCTGTCTGTTTATTTATCTGTCTGTATGTCTGTCTATCTATCTATCTATCTATCTATCTATCTATCTATCTATCTGTCTGTCTGTCTGTCTGTCTGTCTGTCTGTCTGTCTGTCTGTCTGTCTGTCTGTCTGTCTGTCTGTCTGTCTGTCTGTCTGTCTGTCTGTCTGTCTGTCTGTCTGTCTGTCTGTCTGTCTGTCTGTCTGTCTGTCTGTCTGTCTGTCTGTCTGTCTGTCTGTCTGTCTGTCTGTCTGTCTGTCTGTCTGTCTGTCTGTCTGTCTGTCTGTCTGTCTGTCTGTCTGTCTGTCTGTCTGTCTGCCTGCCGAACGGCCAGCTGGCCGACCTCCCTCCCTCCCCACCCACCCACCCTTCTACCTACCTACCCACCTACCTACCCCCTACCTACCCCCTACCTACCCCCTACCTACCTACCTGTCTGTCTGTCTGTCTATTTATCTATCTATATATATGTCTGTCTTTATATTTTTATGTTTATCTATCTGCCTATCTAACTGTCTGACTATATGACTAAATTAATTAGTTCTGAGAAGTTCAGTAGTTATTTCTCCAATTAATATTATAAATTATTTAGTTCTGCTTAATTTAATTTTAAATACTGTATTTAGTAATTTATTATTCCTAAGGTTATTAAAATAAATAGTAGTTAACTCAGTCATTATAAATTAGTAAGCCAATTTGAATAAGATTGCATATACTATACATTATTTCTAATTTAAATTTCACACTTATTAATGCTATTGTCTCATCTATCAACCATATAAAATCTTGTAAAATAACATTTCATTCAGTGCTGCAGTTAATATGGCCAGTGCTTCTGATAACTCACATATTTCACAAGCATAATATTACATAATTAATTTTCCTTAAAATCATAGAGAAAATGATTCCACAGTTTAAATTAAGATTTTATATTAATAATTATGATGGCTTAATGAGAATGTATGAAAATACTTAATGTGTGGAGTTGTACATTTATAATTATCTAATTAGAAAGCACTTTACCTAGAACAGTAACTAATGAAAGCCATCTGCCAGGCCCAGAGTAAAACTGTCAGGCTGACTATTTTACTCTTGGCATAGAGTGGTTGGTTTTCATTAGCTACTATTCTAGATGAAGTGCTTTCTAATTAAGCAATTATAAATGGATAATTCCACACAATAAATATTTCCATCTAAAACACTTATTAAAACATTATATTACACCCACAAATATATACATAATTTTCAACCATTACTGATCCCTGTATGGTGAAGGTCTCTATAAGTTCAATCAATCTTTTCCAATCTCTAGCCTCTCTTCTCCACATCACTCAGCATACTTCCTTATTTCATCCATTCATCTTACATGTGGTCTCTTTCTAAGTCTTTTACAATCTCTTGGAATCCAGTTTAAGATTTCAATTGTTCATCTATTATTATCTCTTCTAACAATATGTTCAAACCAATTCCATTTCAGTCTTTTAATTCTTACAATGATATCAGTGACACCTGTTTGTTTTCTCTCATCCGTGTATTTTGTTTTCAATCTCTTCTTGTTAGTCCTAACATACATCTCTCCATACTTCATTGAATGGTCTGAAGGCTCTGTATTGCTCTTCTACTATATGTCCAATTCTCAAATTCATAAGTAAGAACTGGTAACCACATTTATTAACCTTCTTTTTCAAACATATAGAAATATAAACTTTTAATAATAAATTATTTCTACCAAAAGCATTTTAACCAAGTTTAACTCTATGATTAATTTTATCCATTATGCTTCTGTCTGTAGTAATAATCTGACCAAGATATTTGTAGTTGTTAACTTCTAACTCATCTTTATCATCTTTATTTTTTTGAGAAAATCCATTGAACATTGTTTTAGTCTTTTTAATATTTATCTTTAATTCTACTTTCTTACTTTCACCCGATTACTCTTGTAATATTTTTTTGAGGTTCTAAAGCATTATTTGTAAAAACAACTATAACATTTCCAAAATCTAAATGATTTAAATAATCTCCATTTAGTTTCATTCCTTTAGCTTCCCATTTTAATCCACAAAATATTTCTTGCAAAACTGCCCTAAAAAGTTTAGAGATATGGAATCACCCTGTCATACACCCTTCTCCATGTTAATATTTTTAGCATCATTATATAATCTAATTGTTGCTGTTGCATTTTTATACATATTCTTCAGAATATGACAATATTCTGAATTTATACCTTGATGATCCAATGCCTTAATCAATTTATATTTTAACTAAATTTATATAACTGTTCAATTTTATGTTGTAACAATCCAGGAATACATGATAAACTTAACAATTCTTAAAAAAACTAAATTTGCATTTAAGCTTAATAACTTTGATCCATCGTTTTTTAACATCACTTAAATCCATTATATTAAAAAAAAAAAAGTAACACAAATATATAAAGAAACACGTTATTTATAACTAGAAATAAATTATAATTAAAAATCAATATAAATCAAACAATATATGCAAACATTGTTAGGATTTAAACCAAATGCATAATTCATAAACAGTAAAAACATTAAATTCAGTAATTAAAATTACATTGCAAGAAGGCATTTTATACATGCGTATATGCTGGCTATAAATGGATAATAAAATCCACATTTGTTTTTTTTTTTTAAATTTGCGCAAAATTTATTGTTTAGAAGTCCAAAAGAATACATTTCTATTGATTACTTTAACTAATTATAACTATTTACAATTGCAATAGAATATTTTAAATTACACTTGTTTTTTTATTTTAAATTTTCGTTTTTGTTATGGAATATAAATTTTGGAGAATAACACCAGCATTTTTTTTAAACAATAGCAAATATATATTTTTCTTTTTCTAGAGAATTGATATTAAAAAGATCATCCAAGTGATCTATGATTAGTCACACTTATACCAGTGCAGTGTTAGAAATTTTTACATTCATTTTTACTTTGGACTTGTCAAATATTTAAGTCATCAATTGAAAAATCATTTTAAAAGTTTTAGTATTAAAATATTTGAAATTAATAAATGGATTAAGTATTGTAGGAAATTTTAAATCATATTACATCAAATGTGGAAAATAAAACCATTATGATACAAATTATTGAAGAAAAAATTTGAATTAAAGAATAAGCAGAATTATTAGGAAATCTTACAAGGTACAGGATATAGTTTTATTTATTTTACAAAGGAGCTTTAAAATTCAACTTATATATTTATTAAAGTTGCTTAGTACAATTTTCCAGAGATTGTAGAAAAAAAATCAGTAAAAAGTTGAAGCAAATTAACTACATTTACAATTACTGTATCTATTTGATTTTCTCATAAGAACGTTTATTCAAGGGCTTACTTATTTTAAATTTTATTTAATCTAATGACCAATCTAGCTAAGTTATATATTTACTGAGGTTATCACCTCGAGAATATGCGTATAAACATGCGTATAAACAGGTGTGTAGAGGTCCCTACTATCGCATGTTTATACGCATATTCTCGAGGTGATAGCCTCAGTAAATATTACTTACGTAATTAATGTGCGTTTAATAAATTTATAATTACAACTCTAAGTTATATATGTATATTTTAATTAATTTGTATTGTTTGCATTTAAATGGTATATCATTAAATTGTTATTTAAATAAATTTACATTCCAAAAAGAAGAAAAAACTTTAATATTATATATATTTCTGGATCAGAATAAGGGGTGCTTTCTTTAATTACTTCTTCAATTAAATTTAAAAAAATGAATGTATTGGTGTTTTGACTAAAATAGATATTTAAAATTGTCTTAACATTAAATTAATTAAATGGGGAGCAAAAATCACGTAAGTTAATATAAGTTTATTTAACCATGTAAAATGCAATATGTATTTACAATAAAAAGTTACTTAATTATTAAATTTAACTTTTACTGTAAGACACTTAAATTTACATACATTTGTGAAAGTTGATCCCTTAGTGTCTTAAATTTACATACATTTGTGAAAGTTGATCCCTTATAACTAAATAAAATATTTAGAATGGTTAGTAATAAAATAATCAAATTTAATTTTTATTTATTTAATAAGACATAACAAGTTTAATCAGCTATGTTTTAAATAAAGCTGTTAAAATTAATAATTAATAAAAAAATGAAAGCCTTATTATAAAAATTTGATTTAATAAGGAAATCCATAACTGTGTGAGTTATAAAAATAGACTAATGTTTATTACAAAAAATATCCAGGGTAAAAATCAACCAAGATTGCACGAAGACCAAAATATGTTTATTGTATTTTGAAAGATATATTGAATGTGATAGAAAAAAAGAAATCCATCTATATAAAATACGTTTAGATATTTTAAAGAATAAATATGAAATATAATTTAGCCAATTATATTGTGAGACAATCATGTGGCAAACTTGAATAAAATTAAATCGTGTAAATAAGGCAAATTACATATAGCTTCTTCATGAAGGAATGAAAGAAAATAATTCTACGGATAGAAAATCTGAAGCATTTGAAATGAAAACTGATTTTAAACAAGGATATGTATTTGCTTCAATTTTATAACAGTAGTCTTTGAAACTTTATAGATGGTTTAATAAAGTAGAAATCAAAAGCCAATACAGATTTAATATGAAATTTTTATTTTGAATTGATTAAAAATAAAAACTTCAGCTTCTTGGATTCTGGATTTACAATATGCCAATGATTTGCACAATTTTCTCCAATTCAAAAGTTGATTTAGAGAATGTTTTTAATGATTTGAAAGCAACAAATGAAGACCTTGACTTTGATTTATTAATTAATGTTCAAAAAACCCAAGTTTTTTTTTATCAGCTATTGATAGAAAATTTTTTTTGGCAATGCTTAGTTTGAATAGCTATCAATTTAAGAATGTAAATCAGTTTAAATACCTTGATTGTTTTATAAGTAAAAAGGTGGACTAAGATGATGAGATACAACACAAACTCCAATATAAAAGATAAGTTATATCATCACAGTGATACAATCACAACAACTAATTTAATTATATAAAGAATTGTGTTTTACTCAATTTATTTTATAGATGAGAAATTATTATTTAAGAATGTTCCATAAAATTCTAAAAATTTGTTGAGAAATTCATAAACCAATCAATATATTTTTCAACTTTCTGGATGTCACACTATAGTAAAACCACATCTTCATTGACTGAACATGTAAAATAAATGAACAATAACAGAAAGTAATTTATAGTGAACTTGATTATAGGTTACATTGGAGATATAAATCACATTTATGTTGTAAAGATTATCTCAAAGACAATTTAAAGAAGTGCAATTTTGATTACATTTAGTATAAAAGCATGTTTGAGTATAGAAAACAATGAAGAGCTACAATTAGATGAAATTCTTCAGAATGAAAAGTTTATTGCAAAAGAAATTAAAATACTATTATAGTAAACTATCAATAATAATATGAAAGGCTGAAACCTTTGACAGAAGCACCTTAAAAATGCATATATGACAGCCAAACAAATGTAATAATGACTGCATAGAAAACTCTCAAGTCAAAACCCAAGGCAGAGATTTTATGAGAAAAAGATGATTCCCATCTTCTTTTCTACTTAAATTTATATATAAATAAGCCAGTCTTAAACATTTTGAAATGAGAGAGCGAAGCTTTAAATACCTTCACATTTAATTCACTAAATATTATATATAAATAAACAATGTGAAATCTTTTGATTTACTGCTAAGTAATTTTTAAATCCAATGAATTGATAGTAACAAATGTAAATATATTAATTTATTAAGTGCAAGCAGATGATATAATAATAACGTGAAAGGCTGAAAACTTTGACAAAAGTGCCTTAAAATGCTTATTAAGTAAATCGTATAATGAACTAGCATGTTCTATATGTGTCTTTCTATCCTTTTCCCTTCTTATTGAAATTAAATTGTTATATCCATTTGTGAATGTTTGCTTTGATATATATTGGAAAAAAAACCTATGTGGCAAACACAGGAGAATATATATATATATATTAAAAAGCTGAAGCATTTTTAGCAAGTTCATTTGTGAAATAATCAACTTCTGTAAATCTTAAAAGACTAGTTTTAAAACTATTTAATATTTATGACCCTGTGAATTTTGTGCTATTATGTATTTTAAATTAAGACAGTTACCATTTTATTTTGCAATAAGATTACTAAAAAAAACATTAATGTATATTTACTTGAAATATAAAAATTCTAAAAATAATACCTATATTGCTCAATGAAATGATGAGAGTAGTTAATGTAATTTGTGGATTTACAGTATTATTAAGAATGGCCTGAATAGATCCAATGATAAGTTGAACAGCTGCTAAGCCCATTACAACAGAAAGAATAACCAATGACACAGGTTCTATTCTTGTTTGACCTAAAATTATATATATAAATATTTATGCACAAAAAAATCTATGTTATATTTGCTGTTGAAATAATTAAACAATAGTTTATTGCAACTAAGTAATAACATTTTATCATTATCAAAAGTAATTTAGGATAATAATAATAATAATAATGATGATGATGATGATGATGATGATGATGATGATGACGACGACGACGACGATGACAACAACAATAACAATAATAATAATAATAATAATTTTTAAATACTATGTTAATTACAGTAAGTACTACTGCTATGCAAAAGTTTTAAAAAAATCAGTTTGTTGATATGCGAGTTCATTACAAATTTCAGCATTAGAAGTGATACTGTTATGAATGCAATTCATGGAATTTGATTTTCAAAGTTGGCCACTTTATCACTAACTAGATAGAGGACCTTGTAAAAATTAAATAGAATGATAGAAATCTAATGATAGCTAATTTAATAGGATCATGTGAAAGTAAAACTTTTGCGATTAAATTTTTTTTTTAATTATAAAATTATAGGGTGACTGTATAAAAAATAAAACAGTCTTTAAATAGCTCGCTGTAGGGCAAAAACAGCTCTCATCGAGAAACAGTGAACAAAAAAGTATTATCCAATAGGCTTACTAATTGCTAGGTAGCAAGAATTTGAATACTCTTTGATTTTTATTTTACTTGATAGGCAGAGCAGTTAGATATTTATATGCCCTTCAATTATGAGATGATTAGCTGGATTGATTATGAGTCAGTTATTTGAAAAAAAACTTTAATCCAATTTAAATTGTTTTGATGAACTCCATGGCACAACAACATGTGATCATTACATATATAATAGGAAGCTTGTTATCTATATGTATATCATATATGTGGCATTGAATTATACACACATAAAGTACAATTATAATACAAATATAATTATAATACCACCCAAATTTAAATATAATTATAGACTTTCAAAATATTTTAAAAGATTTAGAAAAAGATTTCATGTGAAATGGTTAGTTGAAATAAAAAAAATTTGCTGGGTAGAAATGGAAAAAAAATGCTATGGATTTGAAGAATCAAAATTAATATTTGTTCTGCATTGGAATCAATTGTAATGGGTGGATTAAAAAAAATCTTTATCAGATTGTAATGGATTTATCTAAAGTGTATCCCCAATAAAATGAATCATTCAACTAATAATTTTTTTTAGAAATTAAAAACAGAACAACTGACAATTAATTAATAACAAATAAACAAATAACCAATGGCATATAAAGGCCAATCCAGTAACTCAATCAATCTTATATTTTTACATTATAATAAAGGAGTTATTAGAAATGGGGCAATATTTAACTTGTCTGAAATTATTCTCTGAATAGTAGTAATTCTTGGGTAAATTATCTATCAAGCAGTCAAACATTCTTTTTAGAGAATGAAACTTCTAAAGAAAAAAAAATATCAGACCTTTCACAATGCAAAATGAGACATTTTCTAAAAGCAAATCATGACATTTCTCTAGTCTCAGATTTTGATAGATAGCTTTATAACCAAAAGATTTAAATTCTTTAACATCAAATAAATATTTTTCTAGATTTAGTTTTATGTCTATGGTTTTATAAATTCTTGATGGATGTCTAGAGTCATCCTAGTATCTATGTCACTAATAAAAATCTTTAAAGATAATATTTTTTTCAATATCTATGAAACCTTGAATTTGATTGGTAGCTGCTAGTAAGAATCTTAGAGGTCAATTTTTGTAAAGAACCTCATTAATTGGCAATGATTTGTTGATTCTGCACTAATAATCACCCCAAATTTTTATTTCATCATTATTTTTTTATAATGATATACTCAGAAAAGCCCCATTTTGATGCTAATCTTGAGGATTACTTCAGCTTGTTACCTATACAATTCTAATGATATGTTGGCTAATAGAAAATATATGCAAAGCTAGTTGATCATGCATTAATAATTCCCCCAAATCTTTATTTCATCATTGTTTTTTTATAATGAATATAATTAGGTAACTCATTTTAATGAAGTTATAATCTCAAGGATTATTTCAGCTTATCATTTATTCAGTTCTGCTGATATTTTAACCCCTAACTAATGAACCCCAGTATGGCAGTAATAGATTTTCTGAGAGTCACAAGTATTTGCAGTTTTTAATTCAATATTCATAGATCATGACTTTGGGTATGTTTAATTAACAATCATGAACAGGTAATTTATTGCTATACATTCTTGCTGGAATTCACAAGCATCTGGAAAATGCAATAAAGCATCAGCATGAGTAATTTCTTTTCTGGACTTGTAAATTAATACATAATCATATGCTACTAACAAATTAATCCAACAAATCTAACATTGGCTGGCATGTTCAGGAGTTTTCTTATCATGTCCAAAAATTTCCAGTAATGAACAATGATCCATATAAATAAAGGATTTACATCCATACGTGTATTGATGATACTTTTTAACAGCAAATATTATAACCAGTACTTCTTTGTCAAGTTAACTATAACTTTTTTCAGCAACTGTTAGATACATCGAGGCATATGCAATAGGGTGTTCTCTTCCATAACAATGATGCAAAATGACAGCTCCTATTCTGAAATCTGAAGTGTCAATTGCAATAATCACTTCCTGATCATTGTTATAATGTACAAGAAGCTGTGTAAATGGTAATAAAATTTTTGATTTCTAGAAAGCTAAATCATTCTCTTTAGCCATTTCCAGTGCTGTCCTTTATGCAATAACTCATTCAATGGTGTAAGGACATGTGACTTCCCTTTCAGGAAACTATCAAAAATGTTGAGCAGTTGTAGAAAAGCCCATGATGAATCTACCACCAGAGTCAAAACATCTTTATTGATTATATCTTTAATAGTCTGTTCAACTTTGGGTTTTAAGGTGAATGGAACCTTATGTGATTTGCATACTATAGCTGAACATCACTTACAATTTCAATATCCATTGGCCATGTTTTTAATTCAGCTAATCCTGGCTTAAATAAATGATGAAACATATTTCTAACTTCTGTTTCCAACAGAACCCTCTTAATTAATTTAAGACAAATTTTCAATGAATGAAACCAATTTCTTTCTAGTAGAGGACTTATCTTTGCAATGTGTAATGATAAAACAATAGCTTTAGCAATTAACATTCACAGGTACATTAACTTTGCCACATATGTCAATTCTGTTGCCATTTACATCAGTGGCTAGTACCTGTGTATTTTGAAGTGTGTATCTTTTCTTAGTGCTGCTATTAATTTTTATCCAGTCTTCATATGACAACAAAGAAAGTCAGAGCACTGTCCACTTTGGTCATCATCTGTGCCTTTAATCTTGTTAACAAATTTTTTGCCTCTTAATCTGCCTTCCTGTGATTTAAAGTCCAGACTTAACTGTGTATCACTACTCTAGTGTTTGTTTCTGCAGACACAAGCTAAATGTCCTTTAAATTCTACAAACATTATGCTCCATTTTAAATTTACAAAATGTCTTAACATGGCCTTTTATACTGCAGCAATAACAGATCAAACTTTTTTTCCATTTTCAAACTCATAGCTACAGCTTGTGCTTTATTTATAGTAATCAAATTATTTTGCATTCTGACTGAAATCTGATATTCTGATGCTTCTTTTAACATTACTTCCTGTGCCACACATTTTCTGAGAACTATTTTACAATTCAGATTTGGATCACTCAGCAAAGTTTTCTTCAGGTTAGGGTGAGACATTCCAAACTATAAATGGTCAGCAACAAGTCTTCTAACTCAGAGACAAATTAGCATTGTTTGGCAAATAAAGGAAGTGCTATATCATAATCTACATACTGCTCACAAGGTAATTGCTTTCTCATTCTAAAATGCAAGTGAAAAACCCATTTTGAAGTTGCTGGATTGAAATGTGCATTTAATTTCTCTTTTAACTCTTCATATGGAATGTCCTCTGGAGTTTTTGGGTCACATAATTGTTTTGTGATTTGTAAAACATTAATTCCAGCAAATAACAAAATTGTAACTATTTTGAGCCAAACATCCTCAATTTTATTTATTAGCATATAACACTCATTGTGCTCAACATAAACTTTCCATGATGACCTTGTTAATATCAACCTCACAAATACTACTGTTCAACATTGGCATTACTTATCAACAATAAGTTATACAGGTTCTTATTCCATAAACCAATGACTAAAACTATTCCACTGACAACTTGCTGATTTCTACTGTTGACCTATATACAGGGATAGAATTTGTTTACCAGTTGCATATGCATTTACAATAATTTAATGAAAACCAACACTAACTAAAGTAATAAAAACTAAGTTTACTCATTTGCTAATACAGTGAAGAATAATGAAGTAAAATGAGTGAAACATTGAACTTCTTTAAGCAATTCCAATAATTAGCCACATGATAAACTGTTCATATGCACAGACATTATATACAAGTCCAATTATCTGTGTGGATCCATTTATTTAGGTTTTAACATATAGACATTCTAATCTTATTTCTAATATCAGTCTTTAACCATTTCACTGACTTCTACAATGATTAGTGCTACATTGTATTTTCTGCTTACAAGGTTGCACACTTTCTGCTTACATGATTGTATAAGTATTCTTCTGCCACTAGAATATATCCAGTTATTTTTATGGAGTTCAGAATACGTAATAGGGCCTATTTAAATATAATGACCTTGCTCAATATAAAATCTGAATTTTCAGCTTTATGCTAATTTTCTAGAGTACATTTATACCAATAATAATTTTAATGTACTTTCTGTATATATAATACAAGATTTTTTTTCTTCATATGTAATAGCATCGGCCGAACGCGAACCCACAACCGTATGCAACCAACTACTTGTTTGCAAGGCAGTTGCGATGACCTCTTGACTATGCTTGACATATAATATAAGATTTTATTAAACTTTATTCACAATAAATATACATATAATGCACAGAACAGTCCAGTATCACATGCACTTATCATATAGGACAAATTTAGCATCAAAATTTAACTTTAATCTAAAAGTAAAATATTCTTTAGTAAGAACAGTACATTGAAATAGTTTGAATTAGTTTTTTAATAAGAAATGTGGAACATAAAAATTTTATAATGTGAATGAGTTAGCAATAAGAAGTAACATCCAGAAATTTAACAATTGAGAATCTGATGATAAAAAATATTTTTCTTTTCAATCTGAGCACCCATTATGAAAGAGCTTTCATGACAGCAAAGATACTTAAGTTTCAAAATTATAATTATTAGAATTACATAATTGTCCTTTGTTTAACCAATAAAAAAATTGTTTCTACATTTACTTAAAAAAAAAGAGAAAGAGAGAAATACATTTCATACAATGTATTTATTTACACTTTAAAGTATTATAAATTTAAAGTATCAATTTTTTTAATGTCAGAAAACGATAAATTATTAACAATTTTTTATTGATTTAAAAATATTTTTCTGTTATATGGCACTTATAATAGTAATGCATATTTCAAAATTTCAAAACTTTGTTAATAAAAAATGTATTTTTTTTTTGTTTTGAAAATATTATGATAATAAAATATGAAATAAAAATAAATACTAAAATCTATTTCATAGATAAAATTTTTTTTTAAAATCAATCTAGTTTTGTTCTTATAAAGTTTTTTTTTTTACTAAATTTTATTATTTCTTTTTGTGTGAAAAATTAATAACTTAATGTATAGTCCTGTGACTTGTAATAACAATAAAAAAGAATATAAACCAATTTTATTTAGATAGAAATTTCATAATGTATTTGTAGTTAATAGGTTAAATTCATGGGGAAAAAATGATTTATTGCTTTCTAGTATAAAGATTAAAATAATAAATGAAAAAGCAATTTTAAGCCAATAAACATCACATGATCACCATTATTACTTTGGGTTGCACTGAGTGGCAACACCTATAGAGAGTTTTGCCTGTTTTAAAAAGCAATTTTATAATATTTTAAAAAAATGCTGGCATTTAAAATTTCACTTTTTTTTTTTAATGAACCTACATTATGCAAAACAATTAGTTGGTCATAACATAAAATTTACTAGCTATGATGAAAAGAAACATAAAATCACCCAAAAAGAAACAAATTCCAAAAATATAGTGACATTTGAACATATGAACACTCCCATTATGTAGTATGATTTATATTCATAATGAACACTTCCATTATGTAGTATGATTTATATTCATAATGGTCTCTCTCTTTTGCTTTTCCATCTATTATATTACTTTGTTTTATAATATTCTTTTTCAGTAAATCCAATCAAAAAATATACACTCTCCTTTTTTCTTTCCAAAACCTTTATTTTTTTCTATCACCACATATATGTATTTACTTGTATAAACAACCAACGTTTCGACCACTTTATTTGTAATCATTTTCAAGAATCATATCCTTCCACAAAAATGTCACTATTCTTTTTATTGTCAAAAAAAAAAATCATCCAAACAAATTTACTAATTCCAAAAATATATTTTACTTATTAAATCCTTTGTTAACAACAATATACACCTCCTTTTTTCTCCCAAATATATACAACTTATAAAATATAATGTTCTTTTCCACTAAATTCAATCAAAAAATATACACTCTCCTTTTTTCTTTCCAAAAACTTTATTTTTTCCATCACTATATATAGATATTTACTTGCTTAAACATTATATTTATAAGTCATATATATTTGAAAGAAAAAAAGGAAGTGTGTACTATTGTTAAAAAATGATTTAATGGCAGTAATAATAATTAAAATATATTTTGTTTTAATCATATTAGTTTTTCACTAGCCAGTTGTAAATCAATGAAATCATGAATTTAAAAATATATTGTAAATTACATTTGTAGTTTAGTAAACTTTTAGTGAATCAGTTTTCATTAAATCAACAATAAAACATTGATTCAAATATATAATTTTATATATAATGATCATTAAAATATAAACAAGAATTTATTTCTTAAAAAATATTCAATATTTTTTATATATATACAATTATGATATAGTTCTTAGTGATTGTAATACCCTTGTGTTGATTCTTAAATATTTTAGTTATACTAACCACAAGTCTGGTTCCATGCTTATGCAGAACAGGCAATGGCTCAGAATGTGAAGTCAATAAAATACAAAAAAAATCTTAAAAATTTAAAATTTTAAAAATATAATATTAGGCAATGTTATTCAGTAATTTATCATTATTTTATTTTCAACGTAAGATGTTTATTTATATAATATTGACTCCACTTCTTTTGACCAATAGAAGAAATCTGAACCATTTTTTTTTTTGGATCTGTGGATTAGGATTGGGACAAAGAGTGCAATAGAAAAAAATATTTGACCCTACCTTATTAAAACAAAGTATCACATGACTCATCTAGCTTAAATTTATTAATTGCAAAATATCAGTAATCTATATCATTCTATTCTATAAAATATTTATGTAATATTTTAAATACATGTATAGTATTTATATTTTAAGCTAGATGTAATTATAGGGATTTGAACCCAGATTTTCAAGCTCCCTTTAGTCATCCCCTCCATCATATACAAATGATACAATGATCTCCAATATACATATTCCATGCTGAAACATCAATCATGAGTTGATCTGGATCATTATCTCCAACATATATAAAACAAATGCTCAGTTTATATTAAGATAGCAAATGCTCAAACTTTAATGGACAGGCTTTAAACATCTCCATTCTCCAACTCTTCAGCCATCCATATCATTGAAAATCTGATGATGCTTTTAAATCCCTTGCTTGCTAATTTTTGTTGTGTCATACCCCTGTTGACCATAAGTCAAACTATCTATGTATAGATGAGTAATCAATCAATTTGCTATTAGAACTATCATCAAGTGTTTACTGATTACTAATGCTACATAGATGATTTTGAACTAAAAAAAATCAATTTGGTTATTCAAATCATGCTTATAATTTTGCACAGATTTACTTTCTTCGTTCATATAGTCTTTATTTTTTCACTGTTCCATCGAATAGTAATCAGATGGAGCAAAGTCAGTATTATAGAATGGATAAGAAAGTGCATCCTACTTCTGCCTCAGTAAAGTTTTTATTGTTAAACTGAGAGTATGAAGATGAGCATTGTTTTAAAGAAATTTGATCTGAATCATGGTTTATGAATACCTTGATGTTTTCAATCAGAAGAATTGCATTCATAAATTTCTGATGAATCAAAAAGTTCATTTGAGAACTTTACTACATCTCAGCACATTCTATGTTTATCTACCTAATAGATTTTGTTTTGGAAACAAAGATTTAGAAATCAAAAGATATAAAATGAACAATTATTTCTGTGCATTTTTTATTTTAAAATGGTGATTGCAAATCGCTGTTGAGATAAATAATTAATGCAGATTGTAATTTAAGCCATAACTTGTCACTCAATATTTTTTACACAAATTGATTTGTATATAAATAATTAAATTTATTTAAATGTCACTATTACTATGATAATATAAATTTAAATAACAGACCTTGTGGATATTGATAAGGTTTTCTTTTCCCCATTTTTCGGCAGGAATACCATATAATTACTCCTGAAACCATATCTAAGCTGCTGTCAACTAAACTTGAAATGATTGAAATAGATCCAGATAAATAAGCAGCTACAGCTTGAGCTGAAACCAATATCTAAAAAGAAAAAAGTACTCTCTTTGAAATTACATATATAAAATATATGAAGTTTGATAATTAAGTTTACAAACTTGCCATATTGTATGTTGGCAACACTGTACAAATAACTTTGTAGATTGCAGTTTATGGATAATAAAAAAATAGCCAAAATAGTATTCAATTGGGTTATGAGTAAAGGGCAGGTAACAAGATGGGTGAGAAAGGTAATGCGGTATGCAAAAGATTTGGATAAAGAATTTATATCAGTATATTTGTACAAAAGATGGGATGATTGTGTTAAGAGGATTGTTGAGTGTTATAGTAGTAAGGAATGGCATAAAAGAATAGATTTATTAATAAAGAATAGGGAGTTAGAGAGATGGAGAAATAGTATGGAGAGTAAAAAGAGTTTAAATATATATAGAAATAAACAGAATATTAGGTGCAAGTTAATATATGATAATAGTAAGGAAAGTAGTTTATTGCTTAAGACTCAAGCAGGATCTTTAGCAACAAGAGAATATACATGTAAATGGAAAACCATGGGTGATTTATTTTGTAAATTATGTAAGGAAGGAATAGAAAATATTAGGCATTTGTTAATTGAATGTAAATGCTTGAAAATAGAAAGGTTACATATAATGAAGTTATGGAAGAATAAATAAAGGAAAAAGTGATTATACAAAAAGTTAATTATTGGTTTTTATGCTGGGTTTGGGAAAAGATAAAGGGGATTTAGATATAAAGTCCATAGAGTTGACAAAGATTATGTTGTGGAAATGGGATAGAGCAGAATATGGAAAAACTTAGAGTGGGGAATGGAAAATTAAGTGGCTAATAGGTTTATCTGGGCATAATTTGCTCAGATATTCTTGACTTCATTTAAGGAGAAGCCACAGTACATCACATCAAATCACAAAAAGTTTCATAATGTTGCAACAAAAGTGTTTCACAACTGTGTTCATAATGGCATGTAGTTGTGTTTGGCTGAGTGGCATTTGTTATTCTTGTTGCATATTTTGTGTATTGTCATAAAAATGTTGAAGCTTGACTTAAAGCAATGAATAAAGATTGCATTTTTGTTAAACATGGCGTGAGAGTGAAGTCAGGGACATGGTAGTCCAAGTTTATTGGGATAATGCCTTAAAGAATATAGCAGTTTATAAATTGATTAAACTTTTTTTTTTGAAGAGAAAAAAAGCATCACTGATGGAAAGAGGTCAGAGCATCGACTAATGAACAAAATTCACAAAAACTGCAAAAATTTGTTGAATTATGTATCAAAATTGACAAACAGTTAAACAAATTTATTATTTGAAAGTATTGAAAAGGCTGCTTGAAAAAATTAGACAAAAACAATTTGAATTTTTCAACAACTTATGACTCTTGCATCACAATAAGGCATCAGTTCACATGACACTGTCTGTTATGAAATATTTGGTCAGTAACCAAATGACTGTATTGGAACATTTTCCCTACTCATCTGATTTTAATCTCAATAACATTTTTCTTGATCCAAAGATAAAGGAAATATTAAAGATATTTTGATGACATTCAGGATATCAAGAGTAGTACAATGACAGCTGTAATGGCAGAAAAAGTTTCAAAATTGCTTTGAAGAGTGGACTATGTGCTGGCATTGGTGCATATCTTTCATAAAAAAAAGTACTTATAAGTTGACCCTAGTGATATTCAGCAATGAAATATGTAGCACTTATTCTAAGATGAGTTCATGAACTTATTTGTCAGATCTGGTATATTTTCATATTTAGATGTAGACAGATTGGAGAATTTAGGCAAAAGAATACAATAAACAAGTAATGACATTTAATTATCATCAGTGAATTTCTATTACTTATCACTTTTTAACATAATTTGTAATAGTAATAGAATGTTTAGACTTACATTAGAAATATTAATGGGTCCTTTAAATCAGTAACAAGTACAATTATTTATCTTGAATATTTTGTGTGACTATTTTAAAAATAAAAAACAAACAAACAATAAAAACATTAATATTAATCAGATCATGTGATTATAGTTTATTAATTAAACCAATGTATTTTAAACCCATTATAGGTATCAAAAATGTTATCTTGGTCCAAAATATTACAATATATTAGTGAGGAACATTAAAATTAATG